>VZTJ01002567.1:365227-379587 GCA_013397795.1 Orthonyx spaldingii | reverse complement strand
AAAAAAAAAAAAAAGGAGGGGCGGGGAAGGACAAAAACAACCCAGCCCTGGCTCTGTTCCTGTTATCTGGTGCTAATGATGCTGTGAAAAGCAAATGCCTGGAGTTCCTGTTATTGCGAGCAGCCGAGCTGCGTGGAAGAGGCTGATAGGAGCAGCCCCTCTTCTGATGATGCTTATTTTAGCTGGATCGCGGCAACGGGTACCTGAGTGGGAAAGCCAAAATAGCTGCTACCAATGACGGCGAGGGGCTCAGGGGTGTGTTACTAGAGACAAACCTCGAGTGGCAGTGTGAGAGCACGGTGATCCCCGTTAATACATGAAAAATAATGCGCGGCAGGTACTCGCGTATTTCCCTGCAATTTTAACCCTCCAGTCACGCCGCCGACCTCCTTCTCATCAGTGTCGGGAGGAGGGGGAGAGCTGATGGATGGTGACGAGGTGCTGGGTTACCCCTGATGTCCTTATTCCGGTCCCTGTACTGAGACACGTGGTGGGAGAACCACTCCGTGCGTTTTTAGCAGATTATTTTTAGCCCGTGCAGATTTATAAAAGCACAGCAGAGACGGTCCCTTTCTTTTAGATGGGCTGGTTCGTTAATGAATCGCTGAGGTGGGAATGTCGTTGTTTACCCTGATCGGAAATCAGAATTCCCAGGAAGGCTCACATCTCATTATCAGCACCAGAGGCAAATAGCGGCGTTGTTATTCCATGGATTGCACCTTTTCAATGCCCGAATTGCCAGCCCGAGGCTGTGTCTGGGTGTGCGGGGGCGGGGGGAAAGGCTTTGCCTCCAGTCCTTTGGTTTCGGGCTGTTCCATTTGTTTTCCTAGAGGATGAGAGTGCTTTGGCAGGCTGCTGGAGTTTTTTGTCTGGCCAGCTCTCTCTCTGTGTATCGAGCCCCGCGTAGCCACTGCACGTTGAGCTCTCAACGAGATGGTTTTGTGTTTGTGGGAAAAAAAAAACATCGTGGAAAACTGTGGAAAATTGCTTAATTAATTCACATGGTCAACACGGATATTTTATCTTCATTCTGTCCTTCTCCACCAAGCTGTTAGTTACAAGCCCTTGTGGGTTTTCTTTCTTTCTTTTCATCTTTTTTTTTTTCCCCGGAACCCTGCACAATGAAATGTGTTTCAGAGTTCATTTTGCTAATCAGTCCTCCTTTGACCAGAAAGTGCTTTAAGGAGGCTTCATCCAGCTTGGTGGTATCAGATTTCAGTGTGAAAGTGCTACATTCCTGACTGCCCTGCACTCTCTTTGTGTTTGATTTTGCCTGGTAAAATAAATGGAATACTTAGAAAGACTAATCCCATTCAGGAAAAAAAAAAAAAAAAGAAACAAAAGAGAAAGTCAGGGAAAAATATATGAAATAAGAATTTCAGCATTTTTTTTCATGCTTGATTCCCTTTTTACATCCATTATGTTAGTTTTATTTTTGCTGCCCTACTTTTTTTTTTTTTCTACCTTTGGTTTACTTCAGGTTTGATTCTACTTCTTGACTTCTGGTTTTAGCTGAAAAAAGGCCCTTATCTACGTCTCTGAAAAATCACAAAACATCTTTTTTTCTTTTCTTTTCTTTTTTTTTTTTTTTTTTTGGTATATATATAAAAGTTACTCTGGAAGGCAGCTGTAGCTTTCACCTTTCACTTCTTGCTGTGACAGAAGTAGCTCATGCTGGAAATGCTGCTTGAATCATTTGAGAATCTTAAAAGCACTCTGTTTGCTTATATTTATTTATTTATTTACATTTCCTAGCATGTAGCTAAAGCCTGCATTTTTACATATATATTTTATTTTAAATGCTGCTTTTCCCCTGCCTTTAGTCTTATCTGTAATTGTCTTTTTCTGAAGGCACTCGAGGGGGAGGAAGACTATTTGCACCACTGTAGCTTTTTGTTTGAATGCAGTTACACTGGCAAAAGATAGTAGAATTAGAGTGGCACTATAAAGTGACAAAAATGCTGACTAATTCTTAGAAGAAAAAGGACTTTAAAACAGTATTTGCTGTGAACTCCTGACATACATTTGAAAATCTGAAGGAGTCTTTTTTATAGACAGTGAATTCTTAATGTAAAAAAAATCTGAAACATTTTTAGTAAGAAAAATCCCTCTGCCCATGTTAGTAATGATAGTAAAAAACCCCAAAACATTAGAGCATCCTTCTGTTTCAAAAGTTACATTTATGAAATGAGTAGAACCACATTTTGATTCATATATCAGAGAATCTCTTTGTTTGGCATGCAATAGAACATTTGTGTTAGCTGTTTGTTGGTTTGTTTTGTTTGGTTTTTTTCTTGGAAGGATGGGCTTCTTTCTTCATTTTTAAAGGCTGTATTTTATTATCTTCTTTTTCTCTGCTTTTGCCTCTTAATTTTTCCTTTAAACAGCCTCACTTGCTTTAGAGACACAATTAAGAACCTGAAGACCTTCAGAAAAGGAGCTTTTTAAATGAATTATTCTGAATATTATAATATTTGAAAAAAAAAGTTTGCATTTCTAAGCATCCCTCCTGGTCTTTCAAAACTGGAGCTGGCATCTGTGTTGGCTTGAATTTAAATGGTCCCTGCAGGCACTTTAACTCAAAGAGTTATTTTATTCATTTGGTTGTTTCTTATTTCTTTCCTCCCGGAGGGTAACTACAAACCTAGCTCTTGTATTTGTTTACTTGCCTCACTTTGTTAAAAGATTATGTCTTCACCAGCGCTTAGGAATTTATTAGTGCTTAAAATGCACTCAAATTGTCGAACAGTTTGCCTTTATCAGTGTATTTTACCTGGAGCATTTTGTGCTGTGATTGTTCCCCGTGTATCCCTAACAATAAGCTCTCTGAATGGAGAAATGCACCGAGTGAGCTGAGCAGAGGATGCAGGGAAGTGTCAAACATTATTACTCTGGCTTTATTTGCTCCTATTAATACAGCCCTCATTTGTATCGCCTGCAGTCAGCATTTCCAAATACAAGGGGTTCTAACTGGGTACCTGACCTCCACATCTACTAAAATATGTTACTGACACTTGGTTTAACGGGGACAAACCCATCTCCCAGGCTGTGCTTCCTCCCGTGCTCTCCCTGGTTCCCCCCATGCCCAATCCCGTGTATTCCTCCCCGGTGCAGTGGAGGAACATGCTACCTTCCCCAGCCGAGCCCAAAGAATCTCCTCGTTCCATCTGCCCCCAATGTCCAGCAATGTCCCCATGGTGGTGCCAGCAGGTTTTTGAGGGGTTGTGTTGGAACAGAATTCCCTGAGAAGATCTGAGCCAAAGAAGAGGGAGAGGAGGTGCAGAGAAAGACCAGGGGGGCCCCAAGTGCTTGTTCGGCATCGCTGAGCTGAACCTTCCCTGTCACACCCAAAGAGAATAAGCTCCAGATAGTAACGTCTGCCTCTTCTAAAATATCTTCCTGAATGTTATGCCTGTAGTTACCGTGGCCGGAGAGGGAGAATGGGTGAGAAAACCACCACTGGGGATGTTGGAAATCCCAGGATGAGCTTTGCTCTGGACCTTCAGCCTGCCCTCTCCCAGGGCTGTCCTCAGCTGGTGGCACAGCAGCCACACGGGCAGCTTTCTCCCTCCAGGAAGTGTCACAGGGTCATAGCGCATTTCTAATGCACATAAAGCACGTGTCATAATCTCCCAGCCTGTGTTTCCAGCCTGATCAGCCTTTGATGTTTATGACATGGCTGTGTTCTGCTCAGCATTAAAGTGTTTGATAGTTTTATAACCATTAACAAATATAAGAGATAAGCAGTGGAAACACAAGAGTCAGCATCTGGCTCAACGTCTTCCCTCTCTGTCAAGAAAGACTAGCATTGAGAGTTTTTCTTTGGTTTGTTTTTTAGTATATGTGTATCTCACCTGTGATCTTGAAGAAACAATTGGAAAAAAAGAAAAAAAAGAGAGTTATGTTTGTGCCAATGTGGGCAGGTTTGAAGTATTTCTGGGATGAGTCTTGAACTAGGTCCTGAGAAAAAGGAGGATCCTTTTGCATAAAGGTAGCAACACTCCCTGTGGCAGCAACAGATTGTTATCCATGTCAGAGGAGGAACTGCAGGTTGGTGAGAGGAACTGCTGTGCTTGGGATGTACATAAATCCTGTAATATTCAAAACAGGCCACCCAGTTCCCATCTGTATGTGAGCAAAGAGACAGGGGAACATGACAGGGGCAGAGATACCTAAATATGAATTGGTGAGGGGAAGATTTCATGGTCTTCACTTTAAATCCATGATGCAAAAAATAAGTCCACCAAAACACCAGGGCTGTTTTGACTGTCTGAAAAGACACTAATCACTTCTAAACTGCTCTGGGAGATTTACACCTACAGAGAAAGGCAACTGATTTTATTAGATTTATTTTATTATTAGATTTATTTATTTTATTTTAAATAATTGCTGTGAAGCATCATGGTAAGGTTTTAAATTGTGAAGTATCTGCTCCTTATGTTATAGCAAAATCTTGTAGATAAGCTGCTGCCATCGTTTTTTCCCCAGTTCAGCAGATAGAATCCTGTTCTCTAAACTCATGTATTAACACATCTTACTTCCAGCTTCATCAATTTGATCACAGCACATTTCCTTTTGTGTCTTTCCATTACTTCTTTTTTCTCAGCGTGTCATAAATACTACTTGTTTTGGTCATGTGTTGGTCAAGATTTTATCTATATTTTCTTCCATCCTTGCAATTTGTTCACCTTCTTGGTCTCTGCCTTTTCAGGTGGCATCATCTTCTACTGCACATAACACCTTTTAGCTTTCTCTTTTGATTGTCAAAGGACATTATTTGATTATCAAAGTAGCATCAAAGGGCACCTACCACTTCTCCCTGCAAAAAAAAAAAAAAAAGGTAAGGCCACTAAATTAATTTATTCTACATCCTTTCTTAAAGGCTGTCTCTCCCAGGAAGCATGTCAGTTTGCTAGTAAGCAGGCAGTTATGTGTTATTACTTGTATCATAATCATCTCCTTCCATCTGCTTCATACCCACCTTCGAGGCACTTAGTATTTTCCCTCAATAGACATTGTTTAATTCTTTGCATACATTGTCTAAATGACATATCTGTGCCATGTCTTCAGTGGTTTTGGTTGGTTGGTTGGTTTTTTTCCCAAATATAGGTATTCTCTATTTGTAGGGAGAAGTGCGGTCTCCATTTTTCCAGTCAAGATTTATAAATACTTGGGTTTAGTTCTGATTTGTCTGTGCTTCTAAAGGACAATATATATAAAATACTTAGCTTCAGGCCAGCTAAAGCAAATTATAAACATTTGCTTACAAAAACAGGGGATAGTTTACAGAGCATCCTGCCCTGCTAACCCCACTAAGACACCCCTGCTGCAGCCTTCAGCCACCAAAAGTTACATCACACAGAACAAGCAGGAATAAAAAGAAAGGCTGTTCTCCTTCCTTCCCTTTTTTGGTCATTTCTGTTCACCCTGAGGTTGATGAGATGAGAGCAGTTTGGTTTTGCAGATACAAGGTGTGAACCAGAGAAACTGAGCTCTGAATACGCTTCCTGTTTTGCTGTTTCTGCTATTGGGGTAGTAATCTCCAACAGAGAGAAAAGACATTCAGAATAGTACTGATGCAGCACCATCTTAAATGGCAGACAAAAAACATACCACGAGGTTACACCCTTAAGATGTGCCTCTTATGGAATAAAGTCACACTTAAAATGAATTTGTTTGACCTGCTATGAGGTTGCAATGCCAGGTCAATTATCATTGGAGTGATGCTCCTTTGTGGTAAAAGGAAATTGCCATATCTTCACCAAGACAATTTATCTTGAATAGTTTACCTTTATCTAGTTGGGTTCCTGATGACAGATTAATTGCACACCTTTTAGAGTGCTAAAAGGAAACACTTACTTGGGAGACCAGAGTGGATGTTTCCCAGGACACAGATCAGTGTTTTGTTATGCATATGTACTGAATGAAATCTGTACATGACACGAGTGGTGACTCAGTATTGCAACCTTTTAGACTGCACTGTAGCATAAACAAAAGTATTCATAATTTTGCAGTCTTAATAGCAATCATAGAATTGTTAAAGTTGGAAAAGACCTCTAAGATCAAGTCCAGCTGTCAACCTGGTACCACCACCATGCTCATCACTAAACCATCCAGTGTCCTCAGGGGCCATGATCACATTTTTTGAATATTTTCAGGGTGGTGACTCCACCACTTCCCTAGGCAGCCTGTTCCAGTGCTTGATAACCCTTTTTGTGAAGAAATTTTTCCTAATGTCCAGTCTAAACCTCTCCTTGTGCAACATAAGGCCATTTCCTCTTGTCCTGTCTCTTGTTTTACCTGGGAGAAGAGGCTGATCCCCACCTGGTGCGCCCTCCTGTCAGAGAGCTGTACAGAGTGATAGGGTCTCCCCTGGGCCTGCTTTTCTCCAGGCTGAGCCCCCCCAGCTCCCTCAGCTGCTCCTCACCACACTTGTGCTCCAGACCCTTCCCCAGCTCTGTTCCCTTCTCTGCACAGGCTTCAGCCCCTCAATGTCCTCCTGTGGGGAGGGGCCCAAAACTGAGCACAGGATTTGAGGTGTGGCCCCAGCAGTGCCCAGCACAGGGGAATGATGATGTTCACCTCAGCTGATGTGATAATCACAACCACACTGCCTTCCTGACCTTTTTTGGTGTGTCACAGCAAAAGCTGTGTGTCACAGCTTCCTGAGCTACCACAAGTGTTGCTGCCTGGGGAATGACAGGAAGCTACATCTTGCAAGGGGAACCTCTGACCTACCTGAGCCCTGTGGGAGCTGGACCCTTCGTTCCAGTGGTGCCAGGACTCCTCCTGCAGCCTGTGCTTAGGTGAAGTATTGCTTAGGTGAGATATCAAGAGCCTTCATCGAAACTGATGATATAAAAGTTTGCTCATGTGCCTGAAAGGGAAAGGTCCCAACCCACATCTGTCCTGTGCTGATGATACTTTTTCTCTTCCTAAACTGTGGGATTTGCCCAATCCCACCTCCCCAGTGGCTGCAAGGCACTGAATACTGCCCAAGAACAAAGGAGTAGCAGGCTGCAGTGAGAGCACAGGGGAAGGGAAGGGCCAGAACTGCTGCTTTTCATGTCCCTGCAGACACAGCATCAGCCTTTGCTACTCTGTACTGTAAACAGATCTCTGAACTTCCAGGGAGAGGTCATAAAATGCGTTAAATTGTCCTATGAAATGGACCTTACAGCTCCTATAACTTTTCTTCCACTTCAGTGTTTCCCGTATGAGAGGGGTAAAATGAAGTGTTTTGGCAACTGTAAGTTATTGGTTTTAGTTTTCCTTAATGTCCCTTTCAGACAAGCAAATATTTAGTCACACACTTATTCAGATGAAGCAAATGGAGAACAGAGGGATGAAGCAAATTGTCCAGAGATTTCAACAAAGAGCAAAACTAAGACTCTGGCTGTCCTGCCTCTCCACTCTCCTCTCCGTGTCAGGCCGTTTAGCTTTGAACTCCTGAATACATTTTGCTCATCCTTCTGGAGCATTTCACTAATTGATGAAACATTAAAATATAATTCAGGATGACACTCATCACTGAAATCTGACTTAACAAGATACAATAAGCTGAAAGCATAGAAAAAAAAGGGAAAAAAATGCTTTCAGGAAAAAAACCTAAAGTACATAATTTGAAAAGTAGTTTTATTTTTTGGTGGAGGACTACTCACAGAACGTCCTCAGATACACCAGAAATCTTCAATAAGTGCCACACGCAATAAACTGTGGCATTGTTCTAGTTTGCCATGAGGTTAAGAGTGCTAGACTTCCAGCTAGGTGCTACTTCCCCTGGGCAAACACTTTTCACAGGCTCTCTGGGGAGCCATTCTAAACAGGTTTCATTGTAAACAGTTACGCAAGGCTTCACAAAGGTTGTTAGCAGTAAAAAGATGTATTCCATACGCTGTCAGCATTTTTTTCCTGGGCTAATGTAATTACAAAGCACTATTGAAACCTGCCTGACCTGTTTATACACTAGGAAGGGAAATTATATAACCCTACCTAAAAAAACCCGAAACAAACCACAGAAACTGAACAACCACCCAACCAAAAAAAAACCTCAAAAACCAAGTGAGATTTTCACAATGATGTGATGCTAAAAGATCCAGCAACTAAAAATGCATCCAAGTCAACCTGAAACACCAACTGAAACTCACTCTTACAACAGGACACTGTTTAAATGCACTGGACAGAGAAAGAAAATCTCCACGAAGGACGTCTACACCTATGACAGGAGAGGACTTCTCTTTGGGTCAGCGAGCAATACCCACTGCTATCTCAAGCAGCCACATCCCACGCTCCCTTTCAGAAACTGGTGAAGTTCTGCCCTGAAAGTTGTTCCACTTTCACCTCCATAGGGGAGGGTTGCTCCAGAACATCCAACTCAAACAACCAGAAACATTACCCTGAAAAAAACGTGTGGGTTCCCTGTGCCAAGATCCCTGCCGTACCCAGCGGGGTGTGGCTGCAATGAGGGAAGCAATGAAGGGCAAAGGGTGGTTTCTGTCACACTCCTCAGTGCAGCAATAAAGGGGATCTGCTCTGAGGGTACATGACCAGTACCCAGGGTAAGAAAACGGAGGAGGAAGTGGCATCCACCTCAGAATGGGCTAGGAGAATTATGTAATACAGCCAACCAAAAACTTATGAGTAAAATCCTTCTCTACACACCCCCAAATACTTTGGCTGCATTAAAACAAATAAACAAAAAAATCTTGAAACAAATAAAGTTAAGAGTATTTTTATTTGGGTCACTTTTGTGATTACTGCAGGTCTTCTTCCCAGTCTATCAACTGCAAACAGGTTCTGATACTTTTTCATTTTTAATGAAAGATCTGTTTTTCATAACAATGGAACCTGATGCTTTAGAAGACTGAGCAGCTTTAATGAAATTGGAGAAAATTATCATTCTGCAACGACCTCGTGTAGTGATAACAGATATTCAGTGGAAGTACTGTCAGAATCTCTCCAACTGTGGGCCCCAACATACAGATCCTCCGTGTTATTTAATTATTTTGTTGGAAACAACAGCAGTTAACACTGAGTTACCTTTAAGGAGCTTGGTTGTAAGAACTGTTGCAGTTACCCTACAACACCGAAGCTCCTGTGACAAGCAGATTTTACAGCCCTGAGCTATCCATCTAGGCTTTCCTGGGAAAGGGGAATGCCAGACACCTACACAAGAAATGTCAGAAAGCAACCAGCTGAGCACAGAGTGTCTCACCCTGGTCAAGAGTGAGAGGTGAAGTGTGGGACAAAGAGTGAAGGCATCTCAGCTACTGACTCCATAGAAGAGCTGACGGACCTGAAATGGCACCTTCCTGCCTGTTCTTGAGCTCTCCTCGCACACATGCCTCAGGCTTTGTAAGAAAGGGTAGTTTCCACAGATTACAGAGAACCTTGCCTCAGGGATTCTGGGATTTCATCCCAGGAAAAGGCTTTGAGTAGCTTGCTAGTGACCAGGCAATGTCAGCAGTGCCAACCAGGAGAAACTTGGCTGCCTCTCAGGACAGTGGCAGCTGAGTAGCAGTTCAGGAAATGTCACTGGAGTCTTAAGTTGTAGGTACAGACACCAAAGAGACTGGTAAGTGTAAAGCACCATTTATAAATGCCTTGCACAAATAAAATAATCTGGAAGTTCATAATGCAGTCCAAGCCACCATCAGCTACTAGTTCTGCACTACTAAAACTGATCTGAGTAGGACTAAGTATGAAAGTCCATTGCCTCTGGCATATCTGTGATTAACTTCCTGTTCACTTGTACTCTCCAAGGAGTTCATTTCAATATCTGAAGGGGCCTACAAGGAAGATGGGGAGGGACTCTTCATCAGGAAATGCAATGATAGGACAAGGAGTAATGGGTTCAAGCTGAAAATCTTCAGCTCAGCTGCTAATGATGCATTTCTTCATCGCTTCTGCAAATCACATCTTTTTTTCCTTTTAAGGGAAGTTTTCTTCAATCATCACTGTGGTGAATATAAGCTCAGAAAAATAGTTTGAAAGAGTACCAGTCTGTATTGTCTATTGCATTAACGTTCCAGCCAACAGACATTGCATTTTTACTGCCATCTGCACGGACAATGAAAATTTGAATACAAATAAATCTCCAATATATAGCTAAGAAAACAGAGCACTCATATTTCTATAAAGATGAATCACATGATTTACTCCTCTTCTGGACTTCAAACAAAGCAAATCTATTTTATATTACATGGATTTTGCTTCCTTTTCATAGTGTAAATATAAAGCTTTAAGCCTGGGTTAACTCTAACCATTTGTAGGGGACTGCTCTTTTTTCTTTCTCCTTTCTCTGTTTCAAAATGGTGCAAACTTCCAAGTAACTGCTGAGACAAAATTATTCGAGGCAAATTATTTTTCTAAGCTCTAATATTACATAGAGACAAAGGTGTAAATTGCTGCCCTCTTAAAACGTCTTTGCTAAAAATTGTTTCTCCAAAAAGAAGAGCAGGGCAAGGTGTGAATTTTACCCGGAGTGCAACTGTCACTTGACTGAGGTGCTAAATGGGAAAGCTGTTATTTTAACTCGAGAGACCGGCTCCCAAAAACATTAACTTGAATTAATGACAATTAAACCTCAGCTATCACAGGATAATTCATCCCGTAATCCTTATTTTCCCCAGTAATGGATTGTGTTTAGTTATCATTATAAAAAGGCCGTAAGTGCATGAAAGCTTAGCTGGAAACAGCCCAAGGTTGTTAAAGAAAAGGCAAACCCCGGCCACGGGGTGCACTCCCTGGGGAAGTCGAGGTGAGGACGGGGGTGGTGATCCCTCACTGGGCCTGTCCCAGTGCGGAGGTTGGAAAGCTGCTCCCAGGACACTGCTCCCGGCTCTGCCGGCTGGGACGCAACAGGAGCTGCACCCTAAGCTTTATGATTAAATACTCAGCGCTCTGTAACTTTGTCTTAAATCCTTTGCTGTAACCATCCCAACCTGATGAGAACTTAATGTAGGCTACCTCTTGACTCTGGCAGCTATTTTCAGCATATCAGCCTGACTTGCCCCGGGCTGGTTTAACTAATGCTGATAAGGACAGTTAGTGCCAAAAAACTTAGTAGGACAAGTGCCCGTTCCTCGCACCGGGCACCGATGCCAGTATAAGCAACGACAAAATTTATTTTGGAAAAAAATGTTTGCACAAGTTAGACCTTCCCATTCACACAGCCCTAGATGTGGTGCCAACTTAAACTGACCCCAGTTGGACTCTCGGTCCTTCCCTTTCCCTGCCTGCCACCCAGCTCCTCCCTTTTATTTTTAATGCTAGCTGGCGCGCAGGCAAATAAGCAAGAAAACAGGGGACTCAGCTAGCTGAAAACAAAAGGTCTTCATCCTTGGGCAGCTTGGTTTCCCAAACTATCTTATCCACTGGTGTCCTGAGCTCCAGTGCTAGCACAAGGACACATGTGGGAGCATGGGGGGAAAGCAGGAGTGTGGCACCTCCCATTTAAATGACCAGCCTCCAGATGGGTTCACACCGAACACCAACAGCCTGCAACAGAAATGGTCTTGCCCTCCTGCCTCAATTCCCCAATCCTGGCCAAACACACCTGTGTCCTCCCTCATGCCGACTCTGGCCTGAATTACAGAGTAAAACCTTAGAGTATGCTGATCCATCCCTTTGCCAGAAGAAAAGATGTCCCAGAAATAAATGCAATGACTCCCTCCTACAAGTAGAAATGCAGACCCAAAGTCCCAAGGGTTCCCAATGTCCCAGTGTTCTCCTTCTCTTTACTTTTCTTCCCTAATTTTTTTCCTCTTGCCCTTCTTGAGAAATGTTGTTATCCATGTCAGGAACTATTATGGTCCTTTGGGGAATTTTGTCTCAGGTATTGTAGTGGCTGATGACAGCAGCTCCTCCTGTACAGGAGAGAAACTGAAACAGAAAATGAGCCTGTTGTCCTTGTATGGCAGGGACATGTCTTGTGTGACCTGTGTAACACAAGCATGGATGATTTCCTTTTCACTGCTTCTGTATGTTAAGCCTGGGAGTAACCTCATTTGGTACTCTTTCATCCATCCCCTCAAGGAACTAAACCCATAGTAATTCCACTTCACGGAAGGTCAGGCAGATAAGAAATTATACAAAATTTAGAGATGTTAATATTGATTTGACATTTTATTGCAAGCTATCTATAAGTTCAGGCTGAGAATGATGTAGGGATAGTACTGAAGGTTTTTTTTAGCATTAAACACGAGATGGATTTTTTACATTTAACATAAAACATAAGGTTCTTGAGCATGGGACAGCATTCTCCATAAGAGAGATGAGAAATAATTTTCCATTTGCAAATTGTGTGTGGGTCTGAACTGCAGACCTTTGCTCTGGTGGATATATTTTCCTGTTTGACTGGATTCTGCCTTCATCCTGAAGCCTTTTCTGGGCTTGATCCAAAATGCTGGCACTAGTAGAAGTCTGTTCAAAAAGTTTTGAACCTGACCTTTTCTTTTGTGAGTGGTCATTTGCACAGTTATCTGTTTCTCCCATTGTGTTCAGTGTTCCAGGAAGCACAGGTCACTTAAAATCTACAGAATGTCACATGCTCTAATAAACCTGTTAGTTTTATGTCTTTTCAGCTGGACCAACATTTGCAGTGGGGAAGCAGGGATTTTGTTTCTTTTTTTTTTTTTCTTTTGCTTTTCAGAAATAATTATTAAACACTGTACTGTTCATGTGCTAGTGTGAGCAATTTTCAGGAGTGTGAACATGACTGCATCAATGTTGCTTTTGATTTAAATGAGACCAGGAATAGGTCTGTCTAGGCTAGTCAAAATGTGGAGCCCATGTTTTCTAGATGCAGTACAGTATTAATTTTAATTACTAGCTAGGATTTATTTCACAGGAGGGTGAGCATCTCCATTCTAATGACGAATCATTTTCTCTTTCTGTAATGACTGTGATTGCCTCATTATACTTTCCATGGTATATAATTTCTGCGTTGACACAAGTGGATGTACAGCAAAAAAACCTCACTCATCCAGTCAGCCTCGGATACTCAGATTACCCTTTAAAGCACAAGTCTGCAGCACATACAAAAAACCAGAAGAGAGTAAAATCTTAATCCCCCTACTTCGAGGTTCTGGTTCCTTTAGCTTCAGATTACATTAATATTTTCTTTCCCTCACAGAAAGAAAAGACAATTCTGTTCTGTCATTAAATAAAATGCTTGAAATCTCCCAAACTGAAATTCTATGCTTTACGTATAATCTCCAGCATCTTATTGGGTAGATTTGTTTTTAAAAGGAGATCTAACAGGCACTGTGAGTTGTCATGTCCTTACAACATGTAAGCACTACTTATCTGAACCTTCATTGAAAACGACAATGCATTTGCCCTACTTATCAAGAAACTAATTCTGAGCTGGCAGGTAAAAGCTGCTGCTTTACTCAGAGTAACCAACCATTTTGAAAGACATCAGCGCAGGTTCACATATTCATAATTTCAGCAGAAATGAAGACACTGCTGATTTCAGCACCAGGAACCCTTTATTGAATGAAAGGTGTAGCACCTCCTTTTTAGCTGTGTTCGAAACAAACTGTATGTGATACCCACTTAATCCAATGCTTTTGACATGGGCAGGAAAATTTGGTTTTTAAACTCTCACCTCATACATACAGAACATAATCATATAAAAATGTATTTGAGCTTTATTTGTTATGGACATCAGAGAAAAATAACAAATGGTAACGCTTTCAGAATTTGTTTGGAATGCAAATCTGGACTGCACAGCTTTTGTGTAAATATTTGGTTATGGGGGCGTTTTCCCAGCGGAGACAGGGCTGTGGACATAATAAAGCACACGGTAGCAATAGTACTTAACCTTTTACAAAGTGTCAGAAACACATTTATGTCATCTTTGCTATTGCGGTATGTTGTAATACATGCATGGCAATAAATTCATGGAATGCGCTCAGTTATGGAGAATAAACCTCATCAAGTGCACTTTGATAAATGTCATTTATGGTTTTGCTGTACGAGGAATATGCACCGGCTTTTCCCAGAACCGGCGGGGGCTGCTGTTTTGGGTGCCACGCTACAGAACCAAAGTCTGAAGCAAACGCTCTCGTCTTCCTTTTGTCTCCTGAGCTCGTTTTCTGCAATTCCAGATCTTTCACTGGCGAGACGTGTGCGCCGCACAGGGAGCGCACAAGGCACGGGAGCCGCGTTGCTATGGGGACCGAGACAAGTGTGCCCGGCGCTCGCAGGAGCCGCAAGGGACGAGCGCTCCCGACGGCACCCCGGCCGTCCCTGCGGCCACCGCGGGCAGCCTCCAGCCGCTCGCACGGCGTGTTGCGGGCGCTGCGGGCCCCGCGCCGCCCCGTCCACGCTGCCGGCCGGGGGAGCGGTGCGCG
>VZTJ01002567.1:282830-355970 GCA_013397795.1 Orthonyx spaldingii | reverse complement strand
TTTTTTTTTTTTTTACCTTTTGGAGAGGGGTCTCACTGATAAATTTAGGATGTGATTTGGTTTTTCACTTGTGATAAACTGTGGCAAAGCAGCATAACTGCAGCTTTGTGGCCATCTCAGCTGTGCCGATGTGACTCGGCTCCTGGGTGCTGCAGAAACCACTAAAATAAGTAATGCCAAATATTTATTTCCCTTTATTCTTTTGTGAAGGCAGCATTTAATCCAACCACTTGATCAGCAGGATCCTGCCTTGCCGACGCTCCCTTTGGCTGCTGAGCATACTGATGTTTGGTGTTACTGATGTTTGGTGTTGTGAGGAAGCAGGAGATGATGGTGGGATGGGGATTTCAGCCGTGGAGACTCGTGTTTGTGTTAGATTGTGCCAGTAAACACCGGGAAGTCTCCTCAGCCGGGCACTCCTTGGTGTGTACTTTCCTCCCCACATGCTCCCTGCTTGCTCTGGGTGTGAACTCGACTCACTCACTTCTACAGGGCCTTAGTTCAGGTTTGAAGTAAGATGTAGAACTTCTGTCCAAGTGAAGGTGGGAAAGGGGAGAGTTGGGCAGCATTGCTCTGTAAAATCATTACAGCTAGCTGAAAAAAGTGGGAGATGGACTGTGGAGAAGAGGAATATTCAGAAGTAAAAAGGGGATGGTGGGGAGGTAGTTTTTGAGACTGAAATCTGCCCAGTGAAAAGATTTGATCACAGGTACATCTCTAATCTGCATTTGAAAGAAAAGTCTAAGCTGAAGTGTCTCTTAAGTGAACTTTACAGCTTGTAGCTCTCAAAGCACTGATGTGCATTTCTGGTTGTGATCATTACTTGCTACTTAAGGCTTCATTCTGTGGAAAAAAGCATGTATAATTTAGAACCTCTCCTTGTTTGCAGCCAGGTGTTGGCAAACAAGACTGGTTTTGGAGATCCTCGTACAAAAGTACTTAGAAGAGAGAGTTGCAGGTGGATCACACTAAGTACAGCCACATCTCTGAACTCAGCTATGTAGAAACTGTCCTGTTCCCCATCTAGGGAGGGACTGTGTCTGCTGGGTTACGTAACCTTTCTGTGGCATAGCCCTATCTGATGCCAGAAACATTCATACCACATTTAGATGCACACTTACATTTGTGTAAGCCAGCAAGGCAGAATTTCAGTGTGCCCCGATTAAATAAGAAAATACGAAATGCATAAGTAATTGATCTGATAATTTGCTTTCTGTTATTTATTAGTACATATCACAGCTCTGCTTATGTCTGTGTTGGAATGAAGGAAGCTTTGCTCCATTTTAGTTTTTGGTCTGCTTTCTGTTCTGAAGATACTTTTATACTAGAAAACAGCTTCCGTCAGATTCCATGAAATATTCCATTTTCCCTAGATTATTCTTAATAATAACGTAGTTTCCTAAACTGTATTCTGTTTGAGTGCTACTTAAAGTAAGTTCAGATGTTCAGAAGGAAAGAGGTTTTTCTAAAGGTTGTATACTGGTTTGCACCCCTTCAGAAATCACATGAAAAACTTGTTCAATTATACAGATCTAGTCTGCGATGCTCTTTAGGGCCAGTTTCCCAGAAAAAGAGTATTTTATTCCACATTAAGAAATTTACATCGGAATGTTTGGAATCCAAATTGTGTATTGACCTCTTATTACTTCTAATACACACTTTTGTAAGGGATAATACTTATTATTCTTCATCAAGGGAAGTTTTTTGTCTCTTCTCAACCAGTCACAAATGTTCATTCCTTTGTTTGCCACAGCCGAATATGGCACATGTTCTCCTTGCAAAATACTTTGAAAACAATGTACAGTCACTTGGATCAAGTGCACTTCAAAGTTGACTTTCAAGGGTTTTCTTGAGTCTATTGGGTGCTTCTGAGTCTACACTTTGCAGTGATTCATTTGCTGCAGCTAGAAATTAGATGTTTTAATGCTAAGCATATTTGAGTAAGTGAGATAAATTACTTGCGTCACTTATCTGTGTCTAAACCAGACAAGGTGTCTGGAAAGGGTCTGAAATTTTATCCATAAAACTAAAACAAATACAAGTCTTCCTTCAGCTTGATAAAATGTCTGCCTGTCTTGTACTAGCAGTTAGATACCACAGTGGATCCACTCATGTTTTGAGGAGCATACTAGAGGAATGAAATAAATAGATTCTCCCTGTTTTGAGTGGAAACTGAAGGAGTAAAGCTTGGGAAAAAATGGAGAAAATGTAATCTTGTCGCTGTGGGTGTTGGCTTCATGTAGTTTTTTTAATGCAGTTGTAGAATTGTGTTGGACATGACTGAGGTCACGTCCAACCTTCTGCTCTAAACAGCATGGACACTGAGTACTTTGGTCTTCTCTGTATCATCTATCACCTGTCCTATTTTTCTTTCTGGTTCTTTACTGCTCATGTAATGGTAGAAGGTTTCCGTGTGGCACTCAAGTCCCATGCTGCTTTCAGCTTTGGTTGTGTTTTGACTTCCCTGGCAGCGGTGCTGCATGCCTGGGCAATATTTGTGTATTCTTCCCTTGGTGGGCTGTGCTTGCTTCTTCCTCCTTAGGCCAAGCTACTGATTGATCTGTTTATTTTGCTGGGTGTTGGAGTGTACTCCTTGTGTGGTTAGCAATTGTCCTTAAATACACCCCCAGTTTTCTTGAGCTCTTTTGTTTTTTAGAACTGGATCCCATAGAATTCCAGCTGCTGGGTAGGTCAGTCTGCCCATGTGAAGTGCAGGGTCTGTGCTGGTTTTGTCTTCCTCTTCTCAGGAGTTTAAACTTCACTATTTCATGGTCACTGCAGTCAAGGCTGCTGTTGATCCCATCCCCAACAAGTTCTTAGGGTTTTTTTTTTTTCCTTGAAAGCAACTTCAAGGAAGTATCAAATGGGAATTGACTCATTTAGTGCTGAAATATTTCAGAAACCTCTTAGATTTTTTTGTCCTGCTGTGTTGCCCTTCTAGTAGATGTCACAGAGGTGAAAATGTCCCACAATAACCAGTCTCGGTTACTTTTAGAAACTTTCTGGAGCTGCTGAAATAGTCTTCATCAGCTTTCTTACCCGGATCAGGTGATTTGTAACAAACTTTGGCTGTGATGTTGTCCTTACGGTCCTTTCCTTTAATCCTGACCCACAAGCTCTTAGCCAGCCTGTTGCCTGTCCTGTAGAACAGCTTTCTGTGTTGCAGCTGCTCCTTCAGTGGAGGGCAGGTCACCTGCTGTTCCTCCCTTCCTGGCTTTCTCAGAAAGCTTGTGTCCATCCATCACAAAGCACCAGGCATGCAGGCTGTCCCACATGCCTCACCCCGCTGTCAGTTCTGTCTACAGGTGCTGCAGGTGGTTTCCCTGGGCCGTAAAAATTAAAGTGCTCCTTGCAATGCCAATCTTGTAGTGAGTGCTTAACTTGAAGGATGTGTCTCTACAAACCTTTTCTCCCTCACAGGAAAAGAACAAGGAGAGTAAATGTCACCTGGGATCCCATGTCCTCCTTTGCCCCTGGAGTTTTCTAGTCACGCTGGATTTGCTCCAGGTCTCCTTTGTTAATAGCAGGTAGTAATTAAGTGGGAAAAGAACAAAAAAGAAAAGAAAAAGGCAGTAGTGGTGATGATAATAAGGATCGGAGGACCCTTGACAATCTCTGACATGTCGAATCTGGCCAAGCCTCCTTCTCCAGCATATCTGGCAGCAGATGTGTGTCTTCTCGGCAGAAGGGAATCTCCAGCTAGTATTGCCTGCCCCTCCCTTGGGTTGCTAATGCTCAGTCCAAGCCCAGCTAGCTCTGACATGTACCTTAATTGAGGTGCTTACTGCTTCTGCATGCTGATGTTGACCCGAAAAGAAAAAAGAGAAAGTGGAAAAAAGCTTTGTGTTTGCAGCCTTAGTGTAAGAAAAAGACTGTGAAACATTGGGATAATAAAAAAGAGGTGTTGGGAGATGTGCAGTAAGAAAGGAATTTAGATTTATGGAAAAGCTGTGATAATTAGAAGGCTCAGACTAATGTCTGAGTACCTCTCAGCAGCTGGCGTGTGCTGGAAGCTTCACATGCAGAAATGATTGTTGAGTGTTATCCTGAGGATTGTGTGCTTTAGCTTTCATTGACGTGTTTGCATGCAGTCAGTGTGCATGAAAATAGGGCTTGGACTTCAAAAGTATTGAAAATTTAAACTTTAAAAAGATTTTTGTGACAATCTTCTATTTTGGGCAAGGCTCTTCAGGCTGTTGGGTTCTGCTTTTGTTTGGCACATGGTTACTATGTCGATTTGTATATTTGGATCAGAGAAATGAGTGCTGTAGTAGAAACTGAAACATTTGCTATTTCTGGCTTTTAAAGCACTGGGACCAAGCTGCCAGGCAGTGATAGTTTCTTAGCAGTGTGTCTCTGAAATGTAGTACTTCCAGCTTTTAACATCATCTTTCTTCCCAGTTGCCAGTGTCCCTTTCTCAGTGTTCAGACATGAAACTGTGTAATGTCCACTTTGAAATTATACTCACATGAGTTGTCTGGCAATGAAGAGGCAGGAGATAGTTGAAGAATCCAATGCTTCTTAGCTATGTCAGTACAAATGAGTACTTGAGGAACTTTTGGTTGTACTGGACTGTTATTTCTGCTTTTATATTTGTTTGAAATTGTCAAAGATATGAACAAGTAGCAGCTGAAGAGGGAGAGAAATAAAACATTGATCGTACAAGTCCCATTTGTTTAGAAAAGTAGTCAAAAAAATCAATGTATACGTACTCATCTGTCCAGTTTGCTTTGGCCGTGTTGTGTTTCAGCAGGGATCAAGTGAAAATCAGAGGGTTTATACTTTCGAGCAGTATGGATGTTTCATAGCATCCCCGGAGTCTGAATTCTATTACCCACCATCTGCTGTGAAAAGGCAGAGTGTTGCTCTTACATGAATTATTGTCCAGTTTGTGAAATTCTCAGCAGGTTCTCTCGTGGGGAGACGGGAGCAAATGTGTGTGCTGTGGTCCTTTGTTGTGGAACTTCAGATGGCAAAGTGACTGTGACTGGAGATGCTGCCACAGAGCAGGAGCTCTGCTTCAGAATGAAAGCTTTTAATATCCCAGGTTACAGATTTGAGGCTTTTAAGGAAGTAACATCATAATGTATTTCATTATCGGTCAGTTAAGCTGTACTTGAGTTCACATCCCTTTTCTTTAATACAGTAATGTTGAAGATGCAGAAATGCAATTTGGAGATGAACTTGAGAACATTGTATTGCAGTTCCCTAAAGAGGCCGTGGGGGAAAGGGAAATGAAGAGTATGGAAGTTGCTGAAAAAACAGTTCAGGAATTTACATTAAAAATGTAAATCCTACTGTGTGTTATGGAAACATGAATGTACTCTGAATCTACCTGTAAATAGAGGTGATAGGTAGTAGTAGTGTTGTTTTTGTTTATATAGAGCTGACCAAATTTAATCTATTCACTAGTCAAACAACATTTTAAAGAGGTTTAGAATGGCTAGTTTTGCCCTTGGAAATCTGAAAAGATCCTTCAGGAGGGGATGGGGTTTGTGACAAGCCAACCAGTATTCATGGAGATCACTATTATTCAGGGAACAGTATTAATTCAACCTAACAGCAGAGAACTAATTGTTCAGATCTGTTTATTGTGGTCTAAAAGAGGTGGTACAAACCTATTAGAGTTGTCTTTGAAAAGACATTACATTGTTGGTAAGAGACATTGCACGTAAATCTCTTTCCTACCTCGAGGTGATGTGGGTTTTTTTGGTTGGCGTTTCTTTTTTTTTTTTCTTTCCCCCAGACTGAAGGTACTGTCATGAAAAGCAGTACTATGAATGGTAGGAAACAAGATAATCCTACTTAGTTTGTTAGTAATTAACTACTGTGAAGGCCTTTTCTTGCAGGATGTTGTCTGGAATTTAGTATATCAAGTGATTTCTCTTTCTACAGGATTTTTTAAAATCGCTGTTAAAGATCCCATTGTTTTGTCATCAGGAAGAGAATGCAAACACTTGATAGAGAGTAAAAGTTTAGTAAAGCAGAAGGATGTCTGTTGGGTCCCTTCCAACTCACCATGTTCTATGACCTACTTCAGGAATGCACTGGAGCTTCTCTACTATATGGAGAAGTGCAAGTTAGAACTGAAATGCACTGTGTGAAATGATTTTAAACTTGTCCATCTGAGGCTGTTACTTTACAACTGTAAAAGGCACCACAGCCATCTGTCTTCCTCACACTGTCCACTCTGCTGGTGGCCTTGCAGCTCTCGTGGCTGTGGTCACATCTGTGTGTCTGTCTAGCAACCTGCACACATAAAATGACTGAAAATCTGAGCTTGATTTCCAGCAAGGTGGACAAAACAGTGGATGTACCAGTGCCAAACCTGTTTCCAACATGAGCAAAGGGTGTGCTTTCCACGTCCTGGCTGTGATGTGCAAGCCTGTATGCTTGATATAAGGGAAGCCTGTGTTTGTTGTGAAATAGGGGAATCTTGCTTCGGGCCTTTTGAGTAGCTCTTTTTGTGTCACTATATGGATTCTTTTTCAGGGTTGAATTGAGGAAAATTTGTTGTTTGGAAGCATGTTTGCCTAGAGGCATGCAGATAAGGATTGCACAGCTTTTTTAGAGGGGTAAGACAAGCAGAAAAGACAAACAAACTCATTGAGATTTTTGGAAAAGATTAATTGGTCCTCTGTCTCCCTGTAGATAGAGGAGCCTTTATAACTCAAGGCAAAGTAACTTACTTCCAGGACTTCTCAAGAATTCTTTCTGTCCTGACAGACTTCATTGCTGTTCCATACTTTGATTTTACAGTGAGGGAGTAATGGTAAGGTGATTATCTAGTGACTTGAAAACTTGCTGCTGAAAATGTTTAGGTTTGTGTGGGACTTGAATTGTGCAAAAAAAAAAAAAAGGTATAGCTTGAAAGATATATCTGCCTGCTGGATGTGATTCCAAATGAGCAGCACGGGATGTTGCACTGTGTTGGGTAACAGGACCTGCACAGGCTCTCTTTGCCTGACTAATGGCATGATTTCTGTGCAGGAAAGGTTTGTCATAGAACGCTTACCAGCTGCGTGTGGCTTGTTCTCAAAACATGAAAATATATTTTTATAGGTCTGACAAGAAGCCTAACTATAACTTCAGGTGACCAGTCAATGTTTGAAAAAGCACAAGGAGAGAAAGTCACGTTGCCATGTACTTTTGAACTCTCGGAAGAAGATGAAGGCCCACTAGATATTGAGTGGGTGTTGATACCAGCAGATAATCAAAAGAAAGAACAAATAGTAAGTAGAGACTTCATTTTGGACAGTGTTAATTCAGTTGTTTGAGTAGGTCAATGTATGAGTTTTGTTACTGACTTTTTAAACTTCTACCTTTTCAGGTTGGGGTGCTTGTGATCTTAAATTGCTTTGAAGCACCAGTCATATGAAATCTAGTGGAAGTTTTGAAATACCAGATTAAGGATGAAATGTAAAGACATTTTCACTATAAACTTGCCTTCTAATGAAGAACTCCCAAGTTAAATACACTTCAGTTCCAAAAAGCAAACTTTGCTTTTTTACCTGCAATATCTTCCTTATTGAAAACAGATTCATGAGGACTTAATTTTAAATACGTTAAGTCTTTTAGTTATTAATGCTTTCCTGTCTTTGGAAGCCTTATCAATGAGATGATTCATAGTAGTAGGCAGGCTTTGCACAATTAAATTAGAGCAATTCTAAACAGTTTTCTTTCAGTCAGAAGTTAATGCTGACATATTGGTACTTGGTCAGGTGTTTGGTTGGAGTATTCACTATAATGCTGTGTGTGGTGATATTTTGAAGATGGAGATATTTGACTGTGTCCTATTTCCTGTGTCCTAGGGTTGAAACTGTAGAAAGAAACTCGAGAATTCAAAGAGACCAAATTATTTTAAATGTTTGCACACTAAGTGGATTTCTGAATCATATTTCTTTTTTTTACAGATAATTATGTATTCTGTAGACAGGGTTTATAATCGTTATTATGCTTCAATGAATGGGCGAATGCAGTTTGCTAATCTTGATCCCAAATCTGGTGATGGTTCATTGGATATCCTGAATTTAAAGGCAGCAGACACTGGCACGTACCAGTGCAAAGTGAAGAAGGCTCCTGGAGTTCAAAGCAAAAAAATACAGTTGACTGTTCTTGGTAAGATAATTTCTTTTCCTAATTTTTCACTGATGTTTTTTATGTGCTTATTCCATCCTATCTTCAATGTCTGAAATGAAAACTTCAGTTGGGCAGAGTTGTACTGAATCTGTGGTGATTATGGTCGTTATCGAGGCCTTGAGAGGGATGGGCATAATTCTGTTCTAGGAGGTGAAGGGAATAATGTTTACAATAAAGAGCATTTTTAGAAGTTCTGTGCTTGCCTCGTATTTCATAGAAGATCTTTCTGTGCATAGAAATGGTTTGTGACACAAAGTTTCTCTTTCAAGAAATGGACTGACTACTAGAACACAACTAGTAAGCATTTTGATTGTGACTGTTACTAATTCAGTGATGTTTTGTTTATTAGTAAAGCCAGCACGGACTAAATGCTCCATTGAAGGATCGCAGGAGATCGGAAAAGACGTTACCTTGAAATGTGTGTCCCAAGAAGGATCCCCACTTTTGTCTTACGACTGGAGGAGAGTATCTGGCCCACAGCAACTTCCCACCACTTCCACACTGAGTACTGTCAAACTTCATTTATTACTCTGAAATAGTTAAAAAGATTGCAGTTGTGGTTTTTTGGCTTATCTTGACTTGTGAGCATCTCAGGGTTAGTATTACTATAGAGTAGTCAAGATTAAATGTCACTTCTGCCCTCTAACAAAATAGACTTTGAAACAAGCTGGAGTTGATTTTGGTTTTTAATTCATGCTGGGAAATGTTTCAAGCTTCAAGTTGAGATTCTTACTGTTAGGCTGCAGTATCATGCTCACCTGTGCCCAAGTGTTATGAGTTCTCCTGCTTGCTGATGTTTTTGTTTTTGTGCTCAAGTGAACAGTGGAGAATTCAGATGTGGCTTCAGTTTGGTGTAAAACAAGCAAAAAAATCTCCAGTTTTTTGTAAGCTTCTGCACTCTGTTGGAGTATGTAACATCTTAAAATACAGATCGCTAAAAATTAGCTACGAAGGAAGAACCTAATACTGTTCTTCATATTGAACTTGCTTCTTGTTAGTGCTATTTGATGTCTCTTATTTCTTGTTTTGACAGTGAATGGTTGATCATTAATGTCCTTCTCTGTACCACTCAAGACTTTAGGCTACTGTTGTTATGCCCCTTCTTTCTCCACATCCCAAATTTGGCTCATGGTAACAAAGAGAGCAATTGACGATGTCAGTTTTGGAGAACATTGACTGGGAAATTGTGCAAGAGTGACTTGTAACTCACTGAAACAATGTTAATTTTGGGCTCCTGAATGTAAGTTTGGGGACACTTGAGGGTGTTCTCAACAACCTAGACACTACCGAACTCGTTCAGCAAGTAGAGCAAGTCAAGTGCTGTGGAATACATTTCTAACAGGGTGAGACTTTTACAAACAACAGCATTTTACAGCATGATAATTGTTTTAATCTGGATGTTTTTAATACGGCATTTTAAAGTTAAGATGTCACGTGTATGCTGGATTAATAATTCTGTGATGTTGAATACGGAATTATATTTAGCAAAATGGTGAACCTCTATCTTCGGTTGTTTGTAGATAAAGATACCGGGGAACTTCTTCTGAAAAATGCCTCTCGAGAGTATTCTGGTACATACAGCTGCGTGGCCTCCAACAGAGTTGGCACGGATGAATGTTCTATTGAGCTGAATGTCACCCCTCGTAAGTGTTTGCTGTGTCAGAGTCACACAGTGTTCTGTGCATTAAAGCTGAATTTTTCTCTAAACTCCTAAAAGGTTAACACCCCCAATGCCGTTATGTAACTTGTGGGTGCCACTTCCAAGTCTTACTGTTTTAAATGCATGTGATTGAGCACTCCCTCTCTGACTCAGCGATGTGTTATTGATCTGCATCGCGTGAAACACACTGTGCTTAATGTTAAAAGAAAGTTGGTCTTATAACTTTGACATTTAACAACCAGTAATGTTATTTGTCTATTCTAGCCGTAAATACAGCTGGTATAATTGCTGGAGCTATCATAGGAACTCTGCTGGGTCTTTCTGTACTGTGTTTTCTCATCTTCTGTTGCTGTAAGAAGCACAGAGAGAAGAAATACGAGAAAGAAGTGCATCATGATATCAGGTAACAACGTGTCTCTAGTTTCTGAGCAGTATTATTGGAAGATTAACTTTTAAATGTGTATTTCTGCAAATAAGTTACTTAACAGTTGAGATTTGTCTTAATCTGGAAAGCTTATTATAACACACTAATGGCTTTTCAGAGAACTTTTTATGGTTTGTCTAATTTTAGTAAACTTTTTGGGTTTGGGGGATTTTGTTACTTTAAAGGAAGATGTAAGGATTTTTTTGACTACTGCATCAGAATAGAAAAAAAACAAGCTGAATATTTGTTTTAAAATAATGGTGACTGAACTCTTGTTCTGCAACTGATTTTTTTTTTTTGTTTTTGTCTATTTTAGAGAAGATGTTCCACCTCCCAAAAGTCGCAGTTCAACAGCTCGCAGCTACATCGGCAGCAACCGTTCTTCCCTGGGCTCAATGTCTCCCTCCAACATGGAAGGATATACCAAAACTCCATATAGCCAAGTCCCCAGTGAAGACTTTGAACGTGCTCCTCCTCAAAACCCAACCTTTGCACCTTCAAAGGTAGCTGCACCTAATTTAAGTAGAATGGGAGCTGTTCCTGTGATGATTCCAGCACAAAGCAAAGATGGGTCGATAGTATAAAATATTATTAATTTAAAAGCCGTTTTTAAAGTGTTCATTGTAAGTATTAGAGAAAACTACTGTGTTCTATCCCTCATTTAAACACTGGCATGACATTTTCCTTGAAGAAAATATGCAAGTTAGTTTGAAAAGCCACCAATTCTCATATTTAATTTTACATTTATTAGTATATGACAGTTGAACTATTTGCTAAAAGCGTTGAAGTTCATAAATATCGGACACTGAAGGTATTTGGACCTCTGGTAGGTTGCTGAAGAGGCTCTGACACTGTCAGCTGATGTGCGGTTCTGAATGTGTAACAGTGAGACACAAGTGAGAAGTAACAAAAGCATTTCATGTGTAGACCATGAAGTTTCTCAGAGTTTCTGAGATTTCATTCTCAGTTGTGGAATAACAGAAATATTGTAAGTTGGCCGCTGTCTGGTATAGTTGCAGGGGGCTGAAATACCAAGGATGAATTTGAGTTCTGTTCAAATTGAGTATTTATGTGGTTCTTTAACCTGATAATGTTTGTTTGGAGTACTTGAGCTCTTATTTCAGGGGCAGACAGTTACTTGATTGGTTCAGTTAATTTAATTAATCTGTTCTGAATTTAAAATGGCAGTGAGTGGAAGTGTGACAGGAGATCTTGCAAGTTCTTTGAAACACAAATTTTTCTACAATAACTAGTTCTGGTCATGTCAGATAATACTTAACGTTATCTGATGCAAGAGGTCCTATCAGGTTGTTGGTAGTGCTGTCTAAGCTCTAAAATCTACAGATCAGCTGTTACTGTCACAGTAAGAATGAATTAATGTCTCTTTATACAGGTCTTTAAGTTAATTGTACCTTGCATTTTCCAACACCTGGTTAGATACTAAGGCAATGCTCTTAGGTTTTTTTCCAAAGCAATTTCCTAGAAGCTCCACGGGGATTTAATGAAACCTGTTAAGTAACTGGTATTTGATGTCTGTCCTCTTGCTCTAACCACTGTGGAAACAACTTCTCCAATATGCACCTAAGCAGTAGCCAGCCCTTGTTTAAGATGCTGATGTCTGGCTGTATGAATTTGCAAGGAGTTCAAGCTCATTTTTTCTTGCCTCTTCAACAGCTCTAAATATTCTGAACCAATGTTCAGACTGTGGAGAGCAAGAGTTTCATGTAGCTGAGAGGAAATAATTTTCCAGAATTGTTGATACACATCTCATGTTGCAAGATTAAAAACGCTTCTTCCCAATTTTGCAAACTTAAAGCAATACAGGAGAAACACAACAGTTCCTTGTCTTACTTTCACATGTATTTAAGGCCTTCTGGTAGCTTCTGATGACTGATGTTATATACCTGCTAAAGCTCCATTTAAAACTCAGTACAATTTGAATCTGTGAATTTTTTCTTCCTTCCTGTTTTCTACCTTCTTTTTCTTGTGCAGGAGAGCAGGTGGGGGAGAGTTCTTTCAGCTTTTTCTGCCTAGAGATGTTGAACTGCAAGGTGTTTTGGAAAACTGTAAAAGCATTACAATGTGTGCACTGATGTTGATGAAGGAGATCTCTGAATAGCCTGTTGAAAGATGTTAGGATTATTTGTGTGTAGCAACAGTGAGAGAAAATAACATTCCCCCAGACTTCTAGGTTTAGTACCTGCTTTTTTTGTAGCTGCTTGTAGATCTGTGATGAATTCTTTGGCTTACTGCTAAATGTTTGTCCTATCTGTAAATAGGTGCACAATTTTTGGCTGGCACTATTAATATAAAGAAATTCCCCTGCCCATGGCAGTGGTTCGTACAAGGTCATCTTTAAGCTCCTTACAACCCAAACAATTTCTTGATTTTAATATACCCTTCATACTGAATTTAGAAACTTGAATGACTATTAAGTAATATAGAGTTAGTTTTACACATTTGGGACTTTTTTAGATTGTAAACTGATACTGTTAGAGATCAGATTTTTTATCTTTCATGTGTGCCTTGTCAATAAACTTTGCCTGATTGTAACTTCAGTTTTTATGAAATTTCTGGTGCCTAAACATACTGTATGAACAGGTGCTTAGATGATGGTACAGTTCTTAAAACATGACACTGTGATCTGATTTCTTGATTCTTATGTACTATTTATACCTCTTCATGCCTATTTTTGGATGTGAACTTCAGTGTCTCTCTCTCTGTATTGTTCTGTATTTCAAAACTTTGCTTACTCCTTCAATTGCTAATTATGATTTGAGTGTTTGTGTTCCTGAAAACTCTTCAGCTGTTGTACCAATGAGAGGGATGATTGACTTTTATTTATGTGGTAAATAATAGGTTTAGTAAAATGTGCCAAACATAGCTTCTGAAGAACTATAGATGAGGAGACATCTTTTTGCATCCAATTATTGTGATAGAAGAGACTTCCAAGATGTTAATCATACACTGATTGTTTACCTTGAAACTAAGGCCTTCCTTAATGAAAAGGGTATAGTTACTATAAATACAAGTTGAGTGCAAGACTAAACTGAATCACAGACTGAGAGAGAGCTATAAACCTAAGGAACCAGGCAGCAAAGCTACTAAATTTGGTTCTAAGCCATCTGTGGACCTATGTGTTTTTTGGTGGTTTGGGGGTTTTTTTAATAATTTTTCATTTGTTTGATTTGTTTTGGTTTTGGTTTGGCCTGAGACCCTGTAACTTACAGTCAAGTAAGCCCTAGGACACTCCAACCCAGAAACCTGTCTCAGTAAAGCACAGAGAGCAGAGTTTACACATGCTTGATGCTCTGTCAGCTTGTGCAAAATAATAAATGGACAGAAGGACAGCCTGATGTGCCCTCAGAGCCTGGCTGTTAGGCTTAGCAGCCTTGACAGTGTCTGTCTATTTATGTAATTGCATAGAAAAATGAAAGAAATGGAATCTGACACAGTCCTTATCTGAAATATAGAACCTCTGACTTGGGGTAAACTCTGCCTCAAGTTGCTATCATCATGCCTTTTTGGGTGGATGCAACACTACTATGAAAACATAATACTGCTACTATAAATTATAAATTATTTCTTTTGTCACTACATTGTTCACTTACACTGGATTATGATTCTCAAAAGTAGCTACTGTATTTTAACAATAATTTCTAGCTGTGTGGGAGATGAACTGGTAAAACATGTGAGGTGTCTGATGTGACAGAGAGCTCTGCTGACAGAACACTTTTAGGAAGTAATGGCAGCTGATACACCAGTTAGAAGGTGGCATTTTTAATGTCTCATTTTATTAAAAAAAAAAAAGGGGGAAGGGAAAGGGGAGGGAGGGTGGTACCGTTGTGTAAATACTCTTAAGTGAGCTCAAGAAACCTCTAGTTAATGTCATGACTGTAAACTTGCCTGTTGAGGACTACTATATATAGAAAGAAACCCCTCAATTTTAGCATGGTGTGAATAAAGTGTTAGACTTGTAATACTGTAGAGGTTACGTAACACTTGTCCATACATTACAAGAGTTTTCATCAACTTTCTGCAGTGGGTATTTAAAGATACTTGTGTGAAGCTTCCCTAAAAATGAATACTTCTTCCAAAACTGTGTGGAGCACAGAAATGCCTTGTTGGAGGGGTAAAACGTGACTTTTGAAAGAAATGTACAATGCATACGTCTTTCTCAGCTCTTGATAGTCTCATTCATATTAGATGTATGCTTCCTGTTTAATAGTGCAAGTAAGACTTCTGAATTGCAAGTTTTTCTGTAATGCTGAATATTGTATATTACTGGTTTTCATGACAAGCTTTTAGTTTTGTTCTGAGCAGTGTATATATTCTGGATCACTCTAGGTCTTTGTTCCAGTCTAAAGATATTATGCTATTTGTGTCACTTAAACCTTGTTTTATACACTTGATAGGTGCTTTTTGGGGCCCTTTGTTTATTAGTCCCCTAGCATTGAGGCATAGCTCAGCTGAAATCAGAGCAATAACAACTTCCCGGGATCCAAAATGTTACGATGTTGCGTTACACTTCTCATGCACAAAGCACGGACTTTGAACATTGATATGAATTTCAGTATGAGGTTTTATATTCACACTTTTGGGGGAATGGTATTTTAAAATACAGGTATTGTGAGTGAATTTGTAAAAAAATGAAATCCAAAATTTTAAAATGCTGTAGTTCCATGACAGACTTGTGTACTTTTTGAAATAAAACTGTTGGAGAAAACAGTAGTCTGTCTTTATTTTAAAGCAGCACTTGTGTATGGCTTCAGCTTTTTCTTTATGTAATTGGAAGTGAACTAATAAATATGGCTGTGTGTACCATGCTGGCATGAATAATTTTATTTATTGCTTTTTTCCCCCCCTTCCAGGGCAAGTAAAGTTTTAGATATTTTAAAATACGGAGTTCTGTGTGGGGTTTTTAATTGTAGATATCAATAGTTATTCTGAAACAGAAGGCTGGAAAGGAACTTTAGGTTAAATTTCATCCCTCTTTATTTTAGGTAGAACCAAAAATTCCTGAAACTGAATCTTTGTCTTTTAAAGTTCAAAAAGCAAGTTGACAGCACTCAAAGCATGTTGTTAAAATGCTTGGGTTTTTTGTTGTTAATGTTTTAATGTGAATCTTTTTCAACATCAATGAAGTTGACTCGATGCTCTGCATCCCTTGGCCTTGCAAACCAACTGACTGTTGTCATTGTAATTTTACCTGTGGTTAATGTGATTTCTCCAGTGTCATCTCAGGTGTATATCCAAAGTCTGGCACAGGCTCTGTTTGCATTAATGGCAGGTATTAAGTTCATATCATTGGAGGCATAATTAGCTTACATTTGCTCATCATGTGTGCGTGTCCATATGTTATAATGCACGCCTATCTTCATATATTAATGTGTTCTGTGCCAAGCCAGATGTTCCAGTCACTTCTTTGTATATATGAAAAACCCAATACATGTGTACTCAAGCCTGTGAAGTGAAATGGTGTACTAGTGGAGAAACCTCTAGGATTTTTTGGTTTTTTTTAAATTTCAAATTAAGACTCATGCTTAAATACCAAAGGAAACCTAATGAAAATGGAAATTCAGATTTGTCTCTATTTATGGAGTTCTAAGAAACTTTTCTTACACTCTTTTGAACAGTCATGTCAAGACTCGGGAAAGGATGAAAGTGTTGAACTTATGGTGGCAGTTTTGTCACAGATGGCTCTTGCATGCCTCAGCTGCTCCTCAGGTCTCTTATTTGGAGGATAGGTGACTGTGAACCAGAAGCTGAGTACCTCCAGCTTGTCTGTTGAATTCCAGCAAAACAGCTGGAACTTTCCTGAGTGTCCTGGCAGAACAGAGGGCACTTAGCACCTGGTAGCTCTACAGAACCTCTGTGGTCCTTCCTTTATATGTGTATTAGACTGCCTTGGATAAAGTTTCATAAAAGGTCTGTGACTGTTTATTTCTCTGAACACCTTGGCTGTGTCCTTGGAGGTTACTATCTCAAATTTGTTCTCCTGATGGAGCAGCTTGAGTTCTTTCAAAGGTCTGTGATAATACTGGTAGGCAATTAATTGCTAGGCTCTTTTAAAAAGCAGGTAATGACAGCAACTTAGCCTTGTTTCCCATCTGTAAAATTCATCAAGCGGAATAGTTTGTATAGAAAGTATCTGATAAAGTAGCAGAAGCAAGAGTAGGATGAAGCAAAGCTATGAACGTTGCCTACCCTTCCAAATCTCAGCTTATCCTAAAACTACCTTTTGTTTGTGTATGACTGTAGGTGATTGCTCAAAACATGAAGACTTGCATCTTAATATAAAAGTAATGTGTGTACTTGAGTTATGATGATTCTGTTGCTTTCCTTAATTTGCTTTAGGCTTTTTGCAGAATGGTGCAGGCACAGCTATCAGGAGAAGAGTATGAACCTTTAATTTTATAAAATAATCACTCTGGCAGAAAACTGGCCTGGAGGCTTGTGTTGTCCTTACTTCTGACTTCCATTCAAAGTCAAATTTCTGGACATAGGGAGCCTTTAAGGATTCTTTGATTTTCATATCGTTGGAAATCAAAGTTAGTGTCACCTTTGTAAGTTGACATTTTGAAGACTTCAGCTTTCAGCTGTTGAAGCACTGATCAGGTTGCTTTGGATCTGCAAAGTCAGTAGCATTTAGTGGCAGCAGCTGCTATTTGGGTCCTCATTTTTAGTGAAGTTTCTTTTGGTTAGTGCTGTCCAGAGAAACAGATGAAGGACAATTGTACCATATTATTTGGGAAATAAAGCAGTGCAGTTCATACAGGACCCCTGCATGATGCTAGGGTTGATTGATGGGTGGAGGGAGGGGAGCAGCTTTGTAAGGAAGTTGAGCTTGTTGGTTACACAACTTGATTATGTAACAGTTTTAAAAAGTGGCAGTATTAGAAGAGACATTAACATCTGAAAGCACATCATTTTATCTTTGGTAATCTAATTTTTTCTTAGGGGAAAAACCTCTGGAGGCAGTGTGTCCGCTGGGAAGCGCAGGGAGCTGTGTGATGCCTTGACAGTTGTCCCACTTCCAGGGCTGGATGCTGTGGCTCTGGGAGCTGCAGGCAGGGCAGAAGCCGAGTGCAGTACCTGAAGGGTATTGTACTCTCTTTCCCGGAGAATTTTTCCTAATTGCAAAATGAGGAGAGGAAAGCAGCGAGTCTGATCAGTTTCTGGGGAGTTTTGTACCAGGGATGTGGATTCTGGAAGCAGGCATAAACTTTCTAACTTCTTGAAGCCTTTCCCTACTCTGGTTTCCAGCAACATCTGGCTTAGGGGTTTTCAGAGTCCGCAAAACTTTTTTGCGTTTAGAGTTGCTTATATAGCCAGCATACCTTCTCTGCTTAAATTGCAGAGCCTTGTACTCTTCCTACCATCCATCATTTCTGCATGTGATGACTCTGGTTATATTATTACTAACAGTACTGTGTAAAGGAGCAGAAGAAAGTGCAGATTCTCCTGAACACCCCAGACAGGACAAACAGTGACAGCTCAGCTTTTTGATGCTCTGGGCACAAACATCTCCAGGGGTGCAGTGGTCACTTGGGTTAGAATTTGCTATGAAGGAGTAGTGAAATCAGATGGTAAAGAGCTATAAAAGTAATTTAGTGCCATTAGTAAATAGCTCCCAATTACATCAAGTTCTGTGTGAGTAGGAAAGCAACTTGAGCTTTTCTTTGTTGTGGCCAGTTACTGCTGTGCAAGAGGAGTAACACACCTTTACAGCTTGTGACTTGTCCTGCTCAGCGATTTGTAATTGAAACTATTATCCCATACAAGGATCTGAATCTCCCTACTTCGTGTCACTTGGTAATATTTTACCTGTGAAACGGCAGTGGGGATTAGTCAGATTTCAAGGAAGTTAAAGTGTGCAGCAGAGTGTTTGTTCCCGATGTTTTAGGGCTCTGATTGCAGCCCCAGCCACTCAGAGATGACTCCTCAGACAGCTGGGTGGGTGGTGTTTCAAAGAAACTCTTTGCTGAAGTCAAAACACTTGTGCTATGCCTTACTTAGCTGTAGGAGATCAAGATAAAATTAATTTAAGATTTCTGTTTCCCGGTGCAATACCTCAGGTGGGAGGGAAGCTGATACCGTAGACCAGGAATAAAGGCAACTGGTGGGAATACATAAAACTACTGAATTGTCTTGACTGCTAAAGAAGATGCCAATTCTGGGGCACAGCTGGTGGTTTGTGAAAAATGTCAAAAAGCTTATGTTGTGGCTGCTAGCACTGCACTTCTTTCCCAGATAAATAAAATGCCCTTCCATGTCACTTCCAATCCTGTAACTGTCAAGACCATAAACAGTTCATCTCAGCTGTAAAACACAAAATAAAGCTTGCAATTAGTTTATTTTCACATATTCTTCCTTCTTTCTTCTTGGCACACAAGAAAAAAATCAGACTTACTAAAAGGACACAGCTTGAAATGAACTGTTTGGTCTTGCCCTGGTTTCATCCTTGTGCTCTCTAATTCAAAATGAGGTTGCTTAGGCATTGCAATATCTTTTGCTTTGGACTTGAGTTGTGGTTTGGGTGACCTCTTTAGGTAACCTGTTTAATTTAATGGTCTTGTATCCCTGTTTAAGATGGGAGAGCTCACTGTGTTTAAAACATGAAACTTCAAAAAACAAAAAAATGCTGTGGATTCCCATACTGTCTCCAGCCCTCTTGAAAACGAAATTATGGCTAAATATGAGTGCTTTGTATGGAAACTGAGTAATGAATGAGTTTGGGAGGTATGAGTGTCCCCCACGGCTGATGCTTTGGCAGCCTCTGTCCCCATCTCTCTGCCTAAATGTGACTGACTGTACGGTGCTCTGCAGTGACTTGCTAGGAATGTTTTCCAGCAGAAAGCTGAGGAACCTTCTAAGGTGCCAGGTGGTTTTTTTTCTTATTATTTACTCAGGAAAATAATTGAGGTGAGAAACCTGCATCAGTTAAACTTTTTTTTTTTTTAATGAGTTCTAGTAAAAAGCTCTAGAAATGTACAGTTGAGTTATGAATGTAGGTTTTGATAGGTTTTAACAATTGTGATAAGAAACACTGTATTTATATCATCTGTACACACACTGTTGCTAGGATTGCAGTGCATACTTCTACATCCCTTTTATTTATCAAAAAAATTGGTGTAACTATTGCCAAATTGACTGGTATGGACCAGAGCTTAGAGCTACTCATTAAAATGTCAATATTTTTCAGATAGAAGTTAAGGTCACCAACAGTGGTTCTTCATTTGCAGCTCATTTAGGGTAAAAAAAATCCTCAGCTCAGTCATAGATGTCTGTTGGTTTTCATTTAGTAGCAAGACAATAAAAATTGTCATTCTTGTACAGATAACCTACAGCTCTGATCTTGCAAGACTTGCACACTTGAAAGGCATTGAAGTTCTAAACATCAGTTCTATGTTTTTAAAGTCAAGGTTATGTTGCTACTTGAAGTATTTTAGGTGTATTATTTTAAATATGAGCTGTGCACATCTGAACTGGGTGGGCAGGCAGGAATCTCAACCAACCCACTAAAATCCTTTATTCCTAGATGAAAGGGCTGGAAGGAGGGTTAGAGCTTTTATGCTCAACAGTCCCTCTTGTTACCTATTAGAAATTAGCATAATTTCCCTGCCCCTGGTGTTACCTGAGCAAGCTGAGATGTCAACTGACAGTGAAAATTGGGTCGTTACGTTATACATGTGAATTTAATTCTGACAACATCTCATGTCTGTGCTAACCATATGAGCTGGTTCACTTGCTGCTGGCTTTATGGTTTGTATGGGGGGGGGGAATTGCTGAACCTGCAAGGAGGCTGAGGACATTCCTAATGCCTGACACGGCTGACAGAAGCTCACTCACCAGCAATAAAAACAGTAACAAAAGAATCCCGGAGCAGAGGACTCTGATTAAAGAGGTGGAGGATTAGGGTTGATGTCCTGACTCTGTCATGACTTGCTGTGGTGGTTTTTAAAAATTTTTTTATTTTCTATTGACATTTCCTCCTCGTTCATCATCTCTCACAGCTGTTAGAATGGAGCGTTCTGTTGAGTCTTTGTGACTTTTGTGGCTTGAGTTTCCCATCGCACTATCACTTGTTTTTAAAGCTATCCTTGGTGAGTCTTTTCAGTGTTCACCAGATGCCCATCTAGTACTTTTTTCCATTTCTTTCACAGTCTTAGGAAATTTTGAGATAGATGTATTTAAAGATAGTTACCTTGATGAGACCATCTGTGGTTGTCCCTGTCCCCTGCTGCTTCCTCTTTTTTAATTGTGTCCTGACAGCTGTCACTCTTCCAGTACTTCTGGTGTTCCTTGAGTATTTCAGCTTTTAGGAAAAATAATAGTAGAGCAGGTCCCATTAGGGAGCTTCTTGAGGGTGAAAGACCCCCCAGAGCCCATTCCAGTGTGAGGGGAAGTGTTCTCATCACTCCACTGGGTCACTTGGTACTTCCTCACCACCCTTTCCCTGCTGCTCACTGCAGATGTCCTGGAAGGTATTCTCAGAGTGAGATGATGGAAATACAGACTCCAGATGTGTTGAGTATTTGCCTTCACCATTACTGACATTGGAGGTGTCTGACCCTGTGTGTGACAGGCTGAGATACAACCAGAGAGGTGGAAAGCTCCTTCTTGGAATGGTTGGCCCTGTCAGTAACAAATTATCTGCGTTTGGTGTTATACACTTTCCCTGCTGCCTGACCTTCCTCTTTCTATCACATGCTGCCTTTTTATTCCTGACTGGAGTATGGATTTCACTGCTGGAGCAGGACAGGGTTTTAGGCAGATTTTTCCTTTTTTCTGAGTGTGGTATGTTGCTTTTGATCAGGCTTTTGTGGAGGGTCGTTCTTTTTACTGTTACTTCCTGTCATATTTTTTGTTCCTAACCGGTTTTACTCAGCTCTGCTTTAGGCAGTAGGCACTTTAAACTACATTTCATACTGTGTGTTTCAGACTGGCCCCTGGTTTTCCAGCTTAAACTTAATGATTGCAAGTACCTGGGCAGACAGTAGTTTCTTATTAACTGATAGTTTTCCTTGCACGATCCAAAGGACTTACCACATCTTGTTTATAAGTTACAACACTGGGGGGTGGATATTTAAATTTTTTTAAAAATTATTATTTATTTATTCTTTTTCACAACTGGATGAACAGCCTCTAGCTGCATGCTAAGGTTCACTTGCCAGACTGCATTTTTCTTTATTTTAATAATTTTTTTTTTATTGCTAGAGATTGGCTTGGATGAGAAGGAAAGGAAAAGAAAATCAAGACTGAAAGTATCAGGGCAATGCAGGCAAGGGAGAACAGATTGTGTTGTATTTGTTCTGTTTTGCCTTTCTAGCTCATTTAAGCATCAAATTTTAAAAAACATTAGCTTTTCCAAACAACTGGGGTATCAAGAACTCTCCCCCCATCCCAGCTCGTCTCAGTGTGCCACGTAGCAGAATTTTCTCCATAGGCAGGGTATGTTAATTGTCTCTTGACTCGTTCATAAAATGGAGCAAAGAGAGTGTGCTTGATGGAGAGACATCATCACATGAACTCCTGCTTGCACACCTGCCCTCTCCCTGAGAAAAGCTGGATTTATAAATGTTTTGGGTGTAAGAGCACTGTTTCTTCAGGCTCTTTCAGTAGAATGGGATAGGGGATCACCCTAAATTTTAGAAGGCGTATGTTTGCTAATTATTAACTTGAGAACTATTAATGCAAGAGGTGGGAAATAAGAGCGTTGTGCAATCCGTGGTGCAAAGACAGGAATACAGAAAGGACACTTCCAGCCTCAGCGTTCAGTCCCAATTAATGCGCCTCTTAATTCTCCCTACAAGAATAATTATGTGAACAACAGCCAGAATGAAGTTGTGCAGCAGCTTCTCGTGCCAGGTAATAGCTTGAAATAGAAAGAGGCCAAAGGTTGTGATTTCATGCCAAGCAGAACTTGGTGCTGATTTGAGTTAGGCTTCCAAGCAAAGTTTTGGGAAGGCACTCAGTTCCTTTTACTGTCACACGCAACTGGAAGATTCCATTTGATGTGTAATTCTAATTGCACTGTGACTGTGTGCAAGGAAGAAAGTGAGATGTTGCAGAAATAACCTTAGTCACTTGTTTTAATTATTGGTCTTATGGAGAAACTATGGTGGCATTGAGGCACGTCTTAAAAACCTGTGAGGATGGGTGTAATTGTACAAAGGCCTGTAATAAGCTGAAATTAGGTAAGAAAATGAGATGTTTCCAGTAAGCACAATACATCCATATACATTTGTGGATTATTAGCTAGGAAGAGTTGCTTTCTGGTGTATTGCCATGTTTGCAGAATTAATGTTGGTGGCTGTCAGCAGACTTGAGGTACAGGCAGCATGTAGAAAGTGCATTTTGTAACACGGAGTTGTGGCAAAAATGCTGAGTTAGCATTTTTCTTACAATACCAGTCTTAGAATATGAACTCAAAGAATACAGAGCTGATAGAGAACTGTAACTGGAAAAAAGAATTATTTTTTATTATCTTTGTGCAAAACATTATCCCCAGAGAAGTCAATAACAATAGTCAAGGAACTAGAACGGACTTCTAAAGAAATGGTGAAATGAGCAAGTGTGCAGGTTGGGATGGGGCGCTTTGAGAAAACTGAGTGTTCATAGCAATAAACAACAAAACTGTGTGGTTCTTTGACAGTCCAGGTTACTGGTATGAGACTTAGGAAAGAGTGGATTTTGACAAGTACTTTAAAAGTGCACTGGGTGTGCACTGGGAAATCCATGAGATACTGAAAATTTCCTGTCAAGTTAAACTTGCAGTTATTTATACTCCACTGATAAATGAAATTTCAATTTGCTGCACCACTGTGTCTTTTTGCTGTCAGACACTGGTATAAACCCTAACCTGAATGACCACAAGCTGGGTGATGATCTGAATAGTGCATTTAATTACTGTATATTGCAGTTTTTAGCCTCTTGATGCTATAGATTAATGATATTCTTTCTTTTTGTAGTATGACATCGCACACAAGATTGGTGACATAACAGTGGTATAAACATGAAGAAACAGGCATCAGTTTTTGCATGACTTTCCAGTATGGTGAAACTGAAGTACATTATGAAATGAAGTGCTGGGTTTTTTTTTACTTGATCTCTCTTTAGATTCAAGATTTTTAAGTAGGCTGTATTCAGTTTTGTAAGTACCAAATTTTTTCTTTTTCATATTTTTGATGCAAAGTTTACAAAGCCACTCCTGACGTTTTTTTGTACCACTTTTGTGTTTTGAAAAGCGTGCACCATCAATCTCCGCTGCTTCCCTTACCCCATTCCTGGAGATACAAAAAATTGTGAAGTTAACAAAATCAACTCAGGTAGCAGAAATATAGCCTTAAGCAGTGGGGTGTTAAAGAGACTGTAATCTGAAATAGAGTAGTTTTGGGTTTTCCAAGCTTTCTGGTCTGCTGATTTCATAGGAAGTGTGTCATCTATTGAATGCTGTAGTGATACCCATGAGGGCTTACAAACTGTGTGCAAAATGTGCTGTGTTTTGAGATTGTACATATTTTATAACACTTAATAAAATATACTTGAATGTTACAGTTAATACATGCTTCAGCATAATCTGTTAATGCAGGTGGTGTGGTAATCCATGTCTGTGCACTTCCTTATTCCTCCTGCTCCCCAGCTGACCATGCAGGAGTCCAGAGGGAGGAAGAGTGTGCTCTGTAAACCAGGCTGGTTATGGGGTCCACATTGCCTCCTGCAGTGGAGACTTTGGGTTTCATCTCATAATGAAAATATTAATTTACTTAACCATGTAATGATGAGACCACTGTAATCTGATCTAATGGACTGGAATTTACTAAATTAATTTTTGGAGCCTGTTCCCCACTAGTACTTGGGCATTTTTGGTAACTCATTACCTGTCACAGTCCACATAAATCAGAGCACACTGAGGGACACACAGAATTTAGGCAGTAGCAGTGAGCGTTTGCAGACTCAAACCTGTCTTCAACTACATCTGCCTGTGCTCTTGAGAAATACTGGTGCTGGTTTCTAACTCTTGTAAATACGTAGATATTAATTTAAACCTTAATCTAGGGGCATGTGTTATGCTGTGGTCTGAAGGCAACCACATAATCCGTTGTGAAGCTGGTGGTTATAATGCTGAAAAGTGTGTTAGTTATTAAACTATTTTTGCTTCTGTTTTTGAGAGAAGCACAGCTAATTCTAGAATAAACTCAGATGCTATCAGGCAAAAGTTTCATATAAGTAGTTTTGTCACTGCACATGAATAGTCAAGTAAAACCGTCTAAGGAAATAGGAATAACTTCCTGAGAAAAGTGGAAGCATGGGGAGTTTCTAAATATCACTGGTTCAAGTAGCCAATTAAAAAAAACTGGTTCCAAAACTAAGTTCAATATTGTAATTACAGAAAAGATACTTTACCTTTAAGAAGCACTTGTTTTTATGCCAAAATATTTAATTCCTCATTCCCTCCTTTGACTCCATGCTGCCTAAACTTGTCTCTGAGTGAATCTGGCAAGTAATTAATCAGGGTAAAATTCCATTGGGTTCAGTATGAAAGTTGCCTTGTCAAGAAGCAGCAGCTGTTCTGCCTGTTCTGTTTAGTGTATGTTCTGTAATGTAATGATTTTTACAAAATTTTACCTTTTTTACTACGGTGTGCTCCATATAAGATAAGTAAGTGTCTTTTCCTGCCCTCAATGATCACATCATCTACGTGCTTAATTGCTGGTGTTTAAGAAAGTAGGAGAAAGGCAGGAGTAACTGTGCAAGCTTATAGTTTTGTTTAAAAAGTGAATTTTGTAGAACTCTTTTTCTGCAGAAAAATTTGCAAAGCTTGCTGCACCAAAGTATCTTCTTAAAGAAATAAGTGAAATAAACTTTTTTGTACTTAAATTCATATCTAAATTAATAGGTATATATTGTAAGTAAAAAACTAATATACAGTTGCTGTCATTGAAGGTGAATATGTGTCAATTTTGCAAAGAAATTTGCATTTTTTTCCCCAAGAAATTAGTAACTGTAAAACTTCCTTGTCAAGGAGTTGTTTGGCTAATCCCCATGTTCTTACCAGATGTCCAGATGCTGAGTTTTTTGGAAGGTGCTGTGTGTTGGGTAGTTAGTGCAGAAATCAACCCAGCATGAGGTCACCAAGTAAGGGCTGTTAACTTTATGTTGCTGTAGTGTAAGCAGGACACAAGTTTGAAAGCTTGTCTGATGCCACACAGAAAGTCTGAAGATTTATTCTCACTCAGTCAGTTCTCTGCCACCTTCCTCAGGTTTGAAAGATACGATGATGAAGCCTGGGGGTCGTGTTGTTGTAGGTTATTGTGACCAGGTGGCTGTTTAGGACTTGCAGATATCAGGCAAAATTTTTTACTTGGTATAGGTTGTTCTTTCAACCACTTATCCTCTGTAATACACAGAACAGCTTGGTCACACATGGTTAGCAGGTGGAAAACTCCCTGACTCTTGTGCCAACACTGTTAAATGAGGAAAAGCAGTGCATTTCACATACTTTACTTCTTGCCAGGGCTTGCTTGTTACAGGAGAGTTTAAGCATGTGTTTGTTTGGTAGCTGTGCTCCTGTCCACACCCAAAAGAATCTGGTCTGATGTTTTGCATGCAAGTCATCTGGCCTGGACCTGGAGAGTCACAAAGCCTGAATGTCACCAATAGTAGCTGCATCTTTGCTGCAAAGCAGATTAACTTGCAGTGCTTTCCCTCCATCCCTGCGTACGACTTTGTTCTACCAAATGGGAGCTGTGAGATCGAACTGCTCCCTCTCTCCGTTCAGTTCAGACACCTCAGTTCTGTTTCTGCGAAAGCCGTTATAATTACGGGTGTCTGAGGAGCAGCGCTGTGCTCGGCCACTCTCATGCTTCCTGGGATCTTCTCCGTGGTGGCCAAGCCTTGCAGTCACATTTGGAAAAAGTGTGTTGTTACCAAGGTTGGTTTTGTGGGCTCAGACTGCCGTGGTGGCATCTCCCGTGCTGTGTATGGTATCAGGCGAGCCAGGCTGTTCACCAGGTGAACTGTCCCATGGTCAAGGGGGGATTTGGATTCAAACACTGCCCTGCAGGCAGCATGGCTGCAACAGGCTCAGAAGCTATGCCAGTGCCAGGCAGTTTCACGTTGCTACAGCTGTGTCCATGTCTGAAGTGGTATCATTGTAAGTATTTGCATAAAATTAAGAAGCCTCAAACTGTGACTCCGGCGTGTGCATTTTGAATGGCAGCATTTGGCACACTGCAGAAAGATTTGGCCCAGCCTGTCTTGACTCTTCTTTCCTGGCCTTGGGCTCCCTCCTATCTTGTCAGCATAAGTGCTGGTGCAGCTGCCGTGAGCCACATCAGAGACACGATATGGTTTAAAACTGCTTACATATGGTGAAGTGTGGTTTTAACTCGGGTACATTCACCATTCAGTTCAGCAGGCAGCTGCACTGGTATTTGTGCTGACAACAGAGGAAGGAGGCAGAGTGAAAGTGGAAGCAAAGATCAAAGTACAAGAAAAAGGTAGACAACAAGTGACTTTCAGCAGCAGTGCTGAGAGGGCCCAAGGCACTAAACTGCCCTGCTCTGCACAGGGACTTGGCCCAGGCAAACTCCAGAGGAGTTTTCCAGCTTCAGTGCTCTGTGATCCTGTAAAAAAGATGCACATAGCCAAATACTCTCTGCATTCAAAAAATGGAGATCCTCAACTGAGGTGCTCAAAGGCTACAGACTCCTCAGCTTTTGGCACTGGTGTTTCCAGGCACCTCTATCCTCCCACCATGTGCAGAAACCCTTCATTCTGCGCAGGATGCACTGCTTGCATTGCATTGCATGTGCATCCCATTGCCTGCCACACGTATGAACCTCCCTGAGTGTCCATAGGTATCCACAGCGTGTTCCCAGGGCATCCTGCTCCAGTCAGTGCCAGGACAGAGCACGCTGGCAGCAGTTGCCACTTTCCTTTTAAGACTTAAAGGAGATGGTAGTTGATAATGCTGATTGTTGTCATCAACTGTGAGCTTGCAAAAAACGTATGCGGTTATTTCATGTGACTCTGAAGTAATTCCAAGTCTCTCCCTAAGGCATCTTGTGGAACATCCACGTGGGCAAACCACCTTTGGCTTCAGCAGCCGTGCAGGTGGGTGACTGGCACTGCAGTTCCCTCTGCAGGCTCCAGGTCTCCTGTGTTACTGACAAAATATAGGTGGGTCAAACGCAGACAAAGGGAAATAACTTACTTCAATCTCAACTCCAGCAGAATGTGGAAGGTAAAGAGGGAAGTCATTACTTGAAAGGAAGCCCATCATCTTTCACTATAATTCAATGCCACATTCAAAGATTGCTTGGTGAAATCTGCAAGCTGGAGACCCATATCACTGGATTTTAACAACACTGTTAACATAACAGAGCTGCAACTTTAGCGTTGTTCATTCCAGTTCATTTCTGTTCCTCACCTGGCTTTCATTGTTTACAGGAAAATGAGATACATTAAGAATCTCAAGTAATTTATTTTAAATGGCTTTGGGTTTGCAATACAGTGCATGCTGCATTAACACTCAGGAGACAGCTAGATGTGAGCTGACACTGAATAGGGAAAAATATTTACAATGTGTTGTATGTACCATGTTCTGTATGAATAATTTGCCTGTTACAAAGTAAATGGCATTAATTGCAATTATCACAACATAGACCATTTGGGCTGGCAAAAATATAATAATGGGATTACTGAATTTTTCATTAACATTGGGTCACTTCTGCATTTTACCATTTCTGAATATCTAACTTGACAATGTGTTCTCTCTGTCCTCATGACTGAGTCATTAATGCAATAAGAATTTGCTGTCCTTACAGAAAAATTGTGTTCCCTGCACATATGCTTTTCTGACCTTTTCCCTCTTATCAGAAATCAAACTTTTCTATAAACTCCAGTAGTCCTATTTCTGAGGTTAACAGAAAAGAAGGTGGTAATTCTAATAAATCTCATGTCATGCACTAAGATGGAGATGAGGTGCATGGAAGCCTTGCAGGACTCCTCAAAGTGAGTTGCCGAAACTGGGAACGGGAGCACTAACACACCAAATCCTGTCCTATGACAGATAAAAACATTTCACACTTCAAAATCCATCATTCCATAGTTTTTGTACGTGTTTTTATAATTTAAATCAGGAACTAGACATTTCTATGACGGGTGTGTTTAGAAGTAGCTAGGCTAGTTTCAGACCTTAGAGCAAAATTTTAGGAGATTAAGTGTCTTTAACAGTGAGCACTTACTGCCATAATCCCTGCACATGCCAAGCGTTGGTCCATAGCAGTTGTGCCCTGGATTAGCTCTGAGCAGTCCCAAACCATGGACACCATGCCCTGCAGTGCTGGCTGCCATCCCAGGTGGTTCTAGTCCCAGAGGTGAACCAGAGCTAAGGGGGGACTTCTGTTCTCTGCCTCAGATCAAAATCTTGGCCTTTTGTGAGAAGTTTGAGTTGCCACACAGTTCTGAGCTCTCGATCTCTCATCCTGGACCATGTGCTGCAGGAGGCTTTGGAGGTGGGATGCTTACTTTCCTAGGACATAGCAGATGTCCTACATTTTGCTCAAGTTTTTTGGGGGTTGCATTTTGGTTTTTTTCCTTAAAGAAAGAGGAATCCTTTATCGTCTCTCAGTGCTGTATTTCAATGACCAGTGTTAGAGTGTCTGATGGCTGTTTGTCATTCTAGGGCCTCTGCCTTGGTCTCAGTGCAATAAGCTAATGGGGATGGATTAAATGAGCTTGGGTAGGCTTTTGCTGGGGTTAATTTGATCTGTGTGTGTGTGTGTACAGTTTCTACTATGCCAGCAGAATGATCTGCCAGCAGAAAGATGGGCAGGCAATACCTTCAGCTGCTCCATCTGGTTACAGAAGAGGAGGAGATCTGTTGGGAAGCACCTGGGTAGAACAAAGGTGTGGTAAGCAACAGGTCTGCCTTGGTGTCACAAGACACGTTGTAATGGCTGTTGTGCAGGCCTCTGCAGGAGCTGCCTTTGGCCTAGTTTGTATGGTAATAAGAAATGGAAATGTTAACAAAAAAAATCCCTGTATTTGTAGTATGAAGAGTTACACATAATTTTCTACACTGCTGATAAGAAGAGAAAATAGTAATCGTTTAGTCTTTCTTTAAAAAAAATTGACACTTGTAAGAAAGAAACTGCCTTGAGTCCTCTGTGCAGTTTTGGGCACCACAATATAAAAAAAGACGTGAAGCTATTGGAGAGTGTCCACATGAGGGACACAAGGATGGGGAAGGGCCTTGAGGGGAAGCTGTAGAGGAGCAGCTGAGGGCACTTGGTCTGTTCAGCCTGGAGGAGCCCAAGGGGAGACCTCACTGCAGTTGCAACTTCCTTGTGAGGGGAAGAGGAGGGGCAGGCACTGCTCTCTGCTCTGTGGTGACAGTGACAGGACCCAAGGGAAGAGCTGGAGCTATGAGGAGAGGTTTAGGTTGGATATCAGGAAAAGGTTCTTCACCCAAAGGGTGGTTGGGCACTGGAACAGTGGTCACAGCACCAAGCCTGACAACTCTGCTGTAAAAAGGAATCAAGGTGGACAAGCTGTAGTCCAGGGACTGGACCTTTGCCCTCTCAGCAGTTTGTGTATAACCTTGGGATCTGACAAATGAGCTTTTTGAGGGTGCCAGAAGTGGCAGGAACACATCAGATGGGCGCACTGGGCTCCTCTGCCACCCACAGCCAGGTGACAGTGGTGGTATGGGCCAGAAAGGGTTTTGAATGCCTTGTGGTGTCAGAGTTTCCTGCAAAAGTGAGGGTTTTCATCTTTCCCGGACTCTCTGACTACTGCTGTGGTGGATAGAACACTCATATTTTGCTTTTTTGCTTTTAGTAGCAGAATAATGGCTGACACAGCCCCATGGAGCTCCAGGGGACCAAGGGGAAAATGGGATTCAGAACCACTTTCCCTGACTCCTAGGGGTCAGGATCCACTTGGGATCAACTCCACTGATCCTTTTAGTCAGAAAGAAGAAACTGACTGTTACTTGACCTAAGACAATGCTATTACTATTCATAAAATGCATTGTACACAAGTAAATTGTTGTCCTGTTGCATTACACTAAAAAGCCGTATTTTGGCATGTCAGTGAGTTGCCTGGAGCAAGACAGTGTGTGGAAGAAGATGGAGGATGTGTAGCACACTGAGAGTGGTGTTGGGTGCTCTTCCGTCGTGTGCCCCGAATGTTGCGGCTCGGCACTGTGCTTCCATGCGGAACAGTAAGGATTAGGTTTGTCCTGCTGGGAGATGATTCATGTGTGGGGAATGTGCTGTTCAGAAACAGTGAGATTTCAAGAGTGCATCACTGAAGAGAGGCTTGTAATAAGAATCAGCAATAAAACAGTAGCTGAGCAGGGAAAAATATATTCAATAAAAGGAATTTGCTGTTGAAATCTTAGGCAGTTAGGATTGCTTGTCTGACCATTTCTGCTAAAGTTGCTGTACTTCATTCTGTTTTTAGAATCTCTTTAGATACACTGTTTATTCTTGGATTTTAGATGTTATATATATATTTATGCTTATTTATATTACATATTTTATGTGTATATATTTTTAAATTCTGCAGTCTCTGAGGTGTTTTTTCCGATTTTGCTACATGATTTTGCTTTAATACCATGTTAACACTTACATAATACTAAAATAGGGCTGGATATTTAATGTAACAATAGCTAGATGTCAAACTGTTATTTCCTTTATCTAAAGTGTGAAGGATGTGAGCTAATATTTAGCAAAATAAAAGTGTTTCCCAGCTTTGATATTATTCATGCTTTCCCAGAGATGTTAACATAACCCTGTAATTGGCATGAATTCTATCCAGCAATGAGCACTGTAGGAAATGCACTTTATGTTTGTTACTTGCTTTTAAGGCACAGTGGAAATTCATAGGATATAACAAGCCGTGCATTTGAGTGTGGCTGATTTTCTCTCTGTGCAATTAATTTATTCTGATGGGAAAGGTAATATCAAGCTTAACATATTTCTCAGTAGAGAGCTTTCTCTGAAAGATTTTCATTGGGGTATAAGTGCCTAATTTCCAAACAGCATGTTATGTTAAACACACACTTTCAGAAAATCTGCATTTCAAATCTCCCCACCAGAAAAAAAAAAAAAAAAAAAAAAGGGAGAAAAAAAGAAACAGTTCTTTTCCTCGGATTCTAGTTCTTGTCTTCATTGTGAACAACCGAGGCATGACAACATGGTTCTGGTATACAAGCCCTGAAAATGAAGATTTTTAAAGCAAAACCACAACTTGGACTGGGGTTGTCTTTAGCTTGTCAGTTTGACTTCTGTCTGAGCAGAGGAAAGGCTGATGCCACTGGAGAACTGCTTGGAAACCCTGTGTGAAACTTGTTTCTGTCACTCATTTCAGCCCCCCTGGCCAGGTAACCTCACCGTGCACTGCAGACCCAGACGTGGCTGGTGCTCAGGGGTGCTGGGCTGGTAAGAACTGCTGTGTTGTGCTAATGCAAGAGTGTGGCAAAAAGGCCTCATCATCCTCATCACAGCCAACTGCTGCAGGAGAGGGAGCCTCCCAAGCCTCATGGACCCTGGTGCTGCTTTCCTGCTGGCCACTTTCCTCTCTTTACCTTCCTACCTTTCTCTCTCTTTTTTTTTTTTTTTTTTTTTTATTTTTCCCTGTCAAGCACTTTCTTTTTTAGAGNTTCCCTGTCAAGCAACTTCTTTGTTAGAGCCAACACATGCTATAACTTATGGACACTGCTGCTGAAGCTCTGTGCCTTTAAACTTGTGCAGCAAGAACCCTTTTAGGTAGGCAGTGAATCTATGGGAGAGGGGGCTAGAAAAGCACAGCACTTTTTGCCGAGTTTCATGCTGCTGGTTTGTTTGGTGGTTTTGGGGTTTTTTTTTCTTTCCCCGTTTAATTTGACTAGAATTGAGAAACAAAGAAAGCCAAATCCAAGCCATTGTTGCTCAGGCAACAAGATGTAGCTAATAATGAAAACTGAAGCTTCATTAAAAGCAATGCAATGTATGTGCTGTGGTTGCCTGTGGACATTTCTGTCAGTCAAACCTGGGTGCATTATGAAAACATCAATTTCAGTCAGATTCACTACAGAAGCAGCTCAACCTGCCACGAGAAGTTTGCATTTGTTTATATTTATTGGAACTGTTGCTATTTGGAAGTGACAATGTTTTTGGCAGGCACCGAAGAGAGAAATGTGGTTAATTGCTTCTTGCCAATTATCAGTTCTGCTGGATATATCATACATCTACCTAAGAAATCTGACAGGCTTCATAAAATCAGCCTCAAGCTAATTAGTAATGTCAAGGATTTTCAAATGACTGTTGATATTATTGCTGTACCTCATCCAGGGACCATCACATATCACAAGATATGGCAAAGTGTCATAGCCATGAACCCAAAACTTTCTGAAAACTGAATGTATTTCTGTCCTTTTATCTCCTCTGTACTCCTCTGTTTCCAGGTTGTAACCCTGATTTATCTTATGGATTCAGTTAATGTTAACTTTAATCTATGTAACTGAAGAGAAAAAAACACATGGCAAAACTTCCTTCCTTAATGACTTCATATTATACATTCATGATGATGAAGTGGCGCATAGAACTATGACGTGCTAGATTGTGCAGTCTTACTGTGTCTCATGATCCTCGATTTTGTTTCACTTTAGTCTTGAACTGCTGGAATTATTTAATGAAAGGGCAATTTTGGGGGGAAATACTTGATTAAGAATATGGAACAATCATACAAAAGTAGAAAAAAACCCATAAAACCCAAAAAAACCACCCCACACTATTTTATATACAAAACCCCACCACACACACGTATTAACACCTGCATTGTTGTTAACCTTTACAGTATAGTTAGGAAACAGGGATGTAGTAAGGCTAAAACCTAATAATGTTCTTCTTTCATGTGTTTATTTGGTTAAAATATTAAACACACTCTTATCACTAGCAAATAATATCATATTGCTATTTCTGCGGTAGGCTTGAGTCTAATGTTCTGACCCGGACTGGCCTCGCTGTGTTAGACACTACAGGCAAACAGTAAGAAACCTGTCCTACCACATAGATCCTGTAATCTAAATAATAAATACAACCAAATGCTGAGAGGTGAAGGAGTGGGCAGTGGTTGCCTTTATTTGAGAGAGGGGGAACAAAATCAGCAATTAGTTCAGTGAGCTACCACAGATCGAAGAGGGGCCCTGCAACAGAAAGATAACCCCTAACCAGGCTTCCTGTGTCAAAGTCCAGAGCATTCACTAGGTCAGAATTCTTCCAGCAATGAGAGTTGTGGGAGCAAAAGAAGAGAAAGTGTACCTGGGCATTTGTTGGAAAGGTTGACAGAATTGTGAGTCATTAGGTAAAAAGAGGAAAGGGGAAGCTGGAGGATAGGATTATGGAAAAGCTAAAAGCAAAGCTTTTAATCTATGAACCTTCTCTTCACAGAGAATTGAGGTATGACTGCCAAAATAAGATATTTATTTTAGGTTTATTCCCAGTAGGAGACTTTATAAATATGTGGAACATATTTTTTTCAGTTTTATTTCATCAGCTGTTGGAAAGACTGTGCTGTCTCTTAGCTTCTGGAGATCAAAGTGTAGGCAGTGAAAAATAATCTAATCTGCCACTTTGGAATAATTTGCCACAGCAGGCATTCCCAGTGCAAATCAGAGTACAAATCAGATGGTGAATGGGTGATCTCAAAAGAGGATTACTTTGGATTAGTTGTCCAGTGAAGCAGGCACTTTGTACAATGCAGCAGACAGCTCCAACATGAGCCAATTCATTGCTTTTTTTCTTTTTTTTTTTTTTTAAAGGAACATTAGTTAACCAAATGGATTCTCCTATACTAATTAACAGCATTTTGGCAGCATTTGTGTCTAGAAGACAGATTATGTGACATACAACCAAGCAACTAAAACTTAATGGCCAGACTTTCAGGAGAGGGAGGAGACTTGGTAGGCAGCAGCCCAAGCTGCATTTTGGTTGACAGCAGGTGCAGGTTTATACACTGGTTTGAAGGTTCTGTCTTGAATGTCCATTTCAGCTTAGAGCTTGATTTGTGAGACAGGGAGAAGACAATTCTCTCTGGCCATGGTTCAGTCCTACTGTTTCCCTAGTTTAAGGATGTCATGTTTTAGTGATGCCTGAATTATAGAATCATGGAATGGCCTGGGTTGGAAAGGGACCTTAACGATCACCTCATTCCAACCCCCTGCCAGGGACAGGGACACATTCCACTGCACCAGGTTGCTCAGAGCTCCATCCAAGCTGCCCTTGAACACTTCCAGGGGTGGGGCAGCCACAGCTTCTCTGGACAACCTGTGCCAGTTCCTCATTACCCTCACAGGAAAGAATTTCTTCCTAATCTTATCTAAGCCTACTCTCTGTCAGTCTGAAGCCATTCCCCCTTGTCCTGTCACTCCAGGCCCCTGTAAATAGTCTCTCTCCAACTTTCTTGTGGGCTCCCTTTGGATACTGAAAGACTGCAATTAGTTCACCCCAAAGCCTTCTCTTCTCCAGGCTGAACAATCCCAGTTCTCCCAGCCTTTCCTCACAGCAGAGCTGCTCCATCCCTCTGATCCCCTTGGTGCCTCCTCTGGCCTGGCTCCAGCAGGTGCCTGTGCTGGCAGTGCTGGGAGCCCAGAGCTGGGTGCAGCCCTGCAGGTGGGGTCTCAGCAGAGCGGGGCAGAGGGGCACAATCCCCTCCCTGCCCTGCTGCCCACGGGGTTTGGGTGCAGCCCAGCACACGGGGGGTTCTGGGCTCCCAGCGCACACGGCCGGGGCACGTCCAGCCTCTCACCCACCAGCACCCCCAAGTCCTGCTCCCAGGGCTGCTCTTGAAGAAGAGCTTTAGTACCATTTTCCTGATATTATGCATTGCTAAATTAATCTGCTTTTCAGTTTCTTGGGACTGGTATAAGTAACAAGGTGATTATAAACACCACTTATCCATTTATGAATAGCAATGCCGTGTTTCTTCAGGTTAATGTTTTACTCCATCATGCTGTAGCTGTGAGGTCATTATTGTACACAATCAATCATTTTTCTGCCTCCCTGTTTACCTGGGTTCTGGTCATTTATTGATAAAGATAAAACCATTCTTGGCTGCATTTCCCACGTCACAAAGTTGGCTTGTTGGCTTAAGAAGCACCATCTATCCAGAACCAGTCTCTGGGGTGGGTGTAGAGGGATTGAAGAGAAGTTAAGGACAAGAACTCACTTGGATATCACACACTAAAAAGAAGGAAATTGTACATATTCTGTGTGGGAAATTGTATCTATTTCAGTATGCATGGAAAGCAGTCTTTGCTGGAAAACTCAAATTTCCTGGGCAATATAAAATCCCTGTGGAAGAAGAGCACAAGTAGCTATCTCTTATTGTGATGACGGAAAAAAAAAATGTGCTAAAGCTTGAGATCCATGCAGCTTTACATTAAGGCAAATCCAGATCCAGCAGCACTATTTTCTTCTCTGTTTGGACAGTAACAGCTCCAGACCATAGTCCCAGCTCTGCCCCCACCCCTTGACACACTGGGGAGAGATGTAAGCAAGCTAAAATTTCAGGAGTCACTGGTGAACAGTGCCTTTGCACCATTGTTTCTGTGTTCAGAGCAAGCCTGAACAAGCTCTGGGAACCTTGGTGTCTGCTCCAGACAAAGGTCAGCACATTGCTTCTGATTCAGTCCCAAAGTGGTTGTTCTGTCAGAGGTTTCCTCCCCTGTATCATCAGCTTATTCTGTTCTCTGGACTCTGCAGCAGGCTAGAAGTAAGCCACAAGAAGAAAATATTGCAATTTCTCTTGAAACCTCTTCTGAAATGGATGAAAAGGTTGTTTCCCTGGTGCCCACTGTCCTAAGTGAGACAGCAGTTTCAGCAATGAACAAAGTACTATGAAAAGTGACAGTGAGATTTACACCTCTAAACTGCTGGGATGGAATGAGGTCAAGTTTGGCACAGTGCATTACATCAGCTGGAGGAATCCTCCTTTAAAAGACAGCTCTTGCCAGCCATGCCAGATACTTGTTCTATCCTGCCTGTGCAAAACCACCACCAAAAGCCTCTTTGTCCACCAGGACTGTGACAAAGATGTTGAGGGATGTGTCTGCAAGAAGCAGTATAAATAGACTGGTTTTGGTGTATATTTGTAACACAGCTCTGTGTGCTCTCAGTCATCTACAGCGTGCTGCTCCTGGGGCACACAAATGGTCCTCTGCCATAAAGCAAACATCAGAACCTCTCTTTAATAATGAAATGCTTCTTCAAGCACATGGAAATTCAGGCTTGCAAGGATTGTTAGGACTATGATACAGGACACAAGTTTCTTGGTTGCTTTAGGAGTATTCTAAGCCCACCATTGTTACTGAACAGGAATGACAAACTTTAAAAGGATAACAAGTAAGACTTAATGAGTTTTCTTCATGTGGCAGACTGCAAACCTGTCTGTGTCCATGACAGAGAATCAACACCAGATTCTTATCAAATGTATTAGTTTGTCTTAAAATTCTTCCAAAACATGACAAAGTGCTAAAGGCACTTTAATCTTGGCATGTGCAATGATTTCTTATGAAATGAAAAATTTGTTTATGAAATATTCCTGTCCCTGCACATCATTCCAAGATGTCTGGGTACCAGTAAAAACCTAAACCTGACCTTAACTCGAAGTACCTAAGCAAACATTTCATTTCTCCCTATGACCAGTTCTACCGAAGCCACAGGTCTGAAATCCTGCATGTGATTTTCCCAGTCATGTGTTAGTTCATTATACAGAAAGCAAAAATCCAATCTTCATATACATATGTGCTTGTGCATATATACACATACATTTGTATCTATCTGTACAAAAGACAACGATGTATATAACAGCCTACCAGCAAATCAGATGAATTTTTGAGCATTACCCAGAGGTTTTTGGCTCCAGACTTTCCTGCCTTACTTAGATGTGTGTGCGAAAAGGTACAGATAGGTCATTGGAATGAGAGGGCAATTTGTTGAAATCCATCATTCACATGATATGGTGAATGGCAAACCTGTGCTGAATACACATAAATGCCTAAAAGGAGACAGCCATGTTATGACTGTGTGACATCTGCTTTTTTTTCCAGTGTTCAAATGTAAGTGGGGTGTACTTGGTGGACAAGTGAATATTATATGCATGTAAAGAAACAACAGCGTGTGCCTTAGCTTTTGACTTGGAGACTGAAGGATTCCTTGGTGTCATGCATTTTTGATCATGTAAAAGTTTTTTTTTTATTTAGAACACATTCCCCCCAAAAAGGTGCATAATGACATTATGTCAAAGGACAAGGTATATTGCCTTGTAATTTATTGCTAGCTGCACTAACACTGTCCTTATTAAACATAAATTTTCTACTGATGTGAACTGTACTCGGGGAAATCGGCAGCAAATTATACAATCAATGGCTATTCTGCCTCCATTTGTTCCCAGGGCATTCACTTACTTGTTATGTCTCCACCTTGTAAGTGGCAAGTGAATTTAGAGCGATAGCTGCTCAGCAGTCAGGGCTACACACTGAAATTGGATTTGAACGTAAGCATGTCTGCTGCTCCAAGCTCTCTCCTGGGGCTGAAAAGGCAGACAGATTATATTTTGCTGTGGTAAGAAATTGTACCTGTAAGAATAAGTAAATCATTAAAACCTGAGGTTGATTCTGTTTCCTGAGCTCCTGTTTGTGTTTGGGCTGAATGATATGTAGGAAGCACTCATAAATGCCAATATATGGGAATTTTCTGATCTCACAGCTTTAGATATAGTTTCCAGCTCACCATCTATACTGTCTTGTCTTATCCCAAGCATGTTCAGCTCTGCTCGAACAGGACGATACTCCCTGTTTGCTCAAGTGCTGTCACTAACCCTGGTACAGCTTGGGATGGGTTCATCAGGAAAGGGAGGGACAGCACCGGTGTGCTTGGAATGGGAGGGAAAGGAAACTGCGATGACTGAAATGTACCACCAGAGTGAGCTTTTGTCTTGCTGACTTTATTAGGGACACTGCACATGGCTGTATTGCAGCTCTCGGCTCGCGGTTTTTGTAAGTGTTGAATTATCAGGTGGAGAGTAAGAACCGAAATTCACAGCACTGACAGGAAACAGAAATGCTCTGCGTGTGTGCACGAGTACAAGTCATTTTAACTGCACCCTTGACCTTTTGAAGTGATCAGGACAGCTGGTAGAACTGATGTCAGCCAGAGGAAAGCTGCTATGAACTGAATGTCTCCTGTCTGCAAAGGCCCTGCTGTGACACTGGTTCCTCTGATTTTGGCTGGTATAATCTAGAGAGCGTGGGGCACTCTGGGAGTGATGGGACTGCCCTTGGAGTTGGGTGGGGACCTGTGCTGCACATCTCTCCTTTGCCATGAAATCATAGGTTCATAGCATCACAGAACCATATAGGTTGGAAAAGACCTCCAAGATCGTCAAGTCCAACATTTGACCAATCTAGGCCAGGCATAATCTTGCTCTGGGAATATCACTTTCGGTTTCCACAACTGACATGTTACACAATTGCAAAATATTTGTCAAATGTATGCAATCACACCTTCATTGAGATCTGAAACAGTCTGTTTGATTGCTCTGGATTTCTTACATGGAGAAAAACAGCTTCCATGAAATGGATACAACTTCACAGCAACTTTTGTTTCACACTTCATTTGTCTGTGTGGTAGAGCTTGGAAGGTATTTTATCTGGTATTGTTTGTGGCAAAACACCAGTGTTGGCTCAGGAAGAGAATCAGGTAGGTCAAAGCTCTGAAGCTGTTTCTGGGAAGTGTCAGGACATGTTTGCAGGTTTCCTGGCTTCTTTCCTGGGCACTCAGTGTTGCAAAGAGGATACCAAGAAAAATGGATGATAGCTGTGATCCAGCATCTCCACCAGCCTTGTGGTCCGAGAGGAAGCATCCCCCTGTCTGCCCTCCCCACCTCCAATATCCCTTCTCCACTTTTACTGCAGAAGTGTACTTGCAGTTTTGAAGGTGAACAATACTATTATGATGTGAGCCTCCTGAGACCAGTGTGAAAACAGATGGAAACCGTCACTGAGGCAACGATGTCCTTCGTTCTCACAGGAAAATGATTGTTATCATTTGGTTCTTTCACTTAACTGGGCCACACCGGTCCTTCCCACACTAAAATTCAGGGACTGCTGGGGAATAGGCGTGTTCAGGCCTGTAAAGAAGCAGTTCTCACTGCAGGTAGAATAATTGCAGCTGGCTCTGTTCTCTTCCAGAAACTGTCTAGTCCTAGGAATGCCTGACCTAGGAATTTCTTAGTGTCTTAAATGCTCCTCATTGCAATGTCCCAGTGTACTCAATTTTTTTTTAATTATTTTTTGGAAAGAGATCAAACAGCATATTAAATAGCCATCAAAGCAACACATATCCTCTAAGTGAGCCAGACACATGACCAAACTCCACACAATCTAATTGTATGTAGACATGAACATCAAGGAGCCCTGGAGACAAAGACCATACCACAGGTCACATGGATTATTCTGGCATGTTATGTCAAGCCAGCTTAATTACAGGTTTTCCTTAATGCAGTGTTCCAGGCTTTTATTTTGTGTGTGTGTGTCACTAATTAAATAACAACACTGACAGCCTAAAACTTTTGTGCAATCCTAGAAAAGCTGAGCTATTTATGTTGGTCTGGGATTCATATAGATAAGGACTCAAACTGCAGTGGTTCCTGCTAGGAATGGGTGACTATGCTCAAGTATCCTAGTACAGAAGCAGGCTTTAGTTTATTTGTGCTCAAAGAACACATTGTGATAGTAGATGCATTCCAATGTAGTTTTCAAAAATTTATTTTAACAAAAATGGACCTCTTAAATTTATTCAACCTTTGTTTTCATCCCAGAGTGAGCTCTTTGTTTGTGATCATTGCACTAGCTACATGCTGAGAATCCTGTGGTATTCCAGGCCTTGACATCAATGAGGACAGACACACTGCTGCACTACTTGATTGACCAGGTATGCAGTCAGGGCTGATCATATGAAAAATTCATCAGCTCCAAGTGAGGTTTTAGAGTTTCTACAGTTTGACACTGTGCTTTAAAGAAAAGGTGAAAAGTTGTCATAAACAATACAGGACTTGCCCCTGCAAGATATTGTGCACCTTTGGTAATATGTGAAACTCTTCTCTGAGCCACCTTCATCCTTCAGAGTTAATAAGAATAAAATAAATCTTTGGACAGGCTGGACTGATGGGCTGAGGCCAATGATCTGAGGTTCAACAAGGCCAAGTGCCGGATCCTGCACTTGGGTCACAACAGTGCTATGGGCTGGGGCAGAACGGCTGGAAAGCTGCCCTGGGGGTGCTGGGTACAGCTGAACTTGATCCAGCTGTGCCCAGGTGGCCAAGAAGGCCAGTGGCACCTGGCCTGGATCAGCACTGGTGTGGCAGCAGGACAGGGCAGTGACTGTCCCCTGTGCTGGGCACTGCTGGGGCCACACCTCAATTCCTGTGTTCGTTCAGTTTTGGGCTCCTCACTACAAGAAGAACATGGAGGGGCTGGAGCGAGTCCAGAGAAGGGAACAGAGCTGGGGAAGGGTCTGGAGCACAAGTCTGGTGAGGAGCAGCTGAGGGAGCTGGGGGTGTTTAGCCAAGAGAACAGGAGGCTCAGGGGAGACCTTATCATTCTCTACAACTGCCTGACAGGAGGGTGGAGCCAGGTGGGGTCAGGCTCTTCTCTCAGGTAACAAGGGACAGGATGAGAGGAAATGGCCTTAGGCTGCACCAGGGGAAATCTAGATTAGACATTAGGGAAAATTTCTTCCCTTAAAGGCATGAGAACAGACTGCCCAGAGAATTGTTGAAATCACCATCTCTGGACGTATTTAAAAATGTGTAGATGTGGCACTGAGGGTCATTGTTTAGTGGTGGACCTGGCAGTTCTGGGTTAATGGTTGGACTTGATGGTCTTAAAGGTCTGTTCCAACCTAAATGATTCTATGATTCTGATTTTAGAACTCCAAACCAAGTGCCTGGCTGTGTCTGTGGATACAGTCTGGCTCTTTTGCAGTTGCTCTACAGCTTATTCCTGCACCTGAAGGGTAAGTTGTGGTACTGGAGCAGGGCATTGCCTAGAGCAGGGGTCCTCCCTCTGCCCAGCATGGAATGTTCCCAGGACCAGCCCTGCCGTGCTGCCCTGTGAAGCAGCATCAACTCAACCATTTCTCAGACCACACTGTGAATCAGCTCAGGGAACTGCTTTGGGTGAAAACAAGACAGCAGAACACATTGTACAGTGGCCTGTGCCCACCCACCTGCAAAAGCAGAGGAGGCTGTGTAAGGAAAGGGATGTGGAGGAACTCGGGAAGGCACAAAGCCAGCGAGAGCCCTCCAACCCTCTCGTTACAATGTGCCTCAGTATGAACCAGGTTATGGCTTTTTCTCCACATAGGGTGGGCAGAGTGTGAGCTGGCAGCACACACCTCCTCAGCCCACCTCATGCCAACCAGCTGCACCAACACACCCATTCATCCCTGTCCTGCCTGGCCTTCCTCCCTGCCCAGCCGTGGGTGCTCCTCGTGGGCCGGTGGGACTCAGCAAAGGCTGGTTTTGTGCCTCTGTAAGGACCAGCTCCCAGAGGGTCTGGAAAAGGCCAGGGCTGGCTCAGTGATTGTAGTGGAGAGATAGAGCACTTCAGTGCTGAAGGAGGGGAGATGGGGCAGTGGGGATGCCTTTGCTTGGCTCAGCTGGCTGGGAAAACACTGCACCAGCACGGGGCAGCCCTCTTCAAAAGCTGCTGCACCTGGAGACTCCTGGTTTGCCCAGAGAGCAGCTATCAGTGGAGTTCCATCATTGCTGACTGAAGGGTTCTAGACTCTGGCAAGAACAGTAGAATAACCTGGATTAGAAGGGACCTTAATGATCATCTCCTTCCAACCCCCTGACATGGACAAGGACACCTTCCATTAGATCAGGTTGTTCAGAGCTCCATCCAACCTGGCCTTGAACACTTTCAGGGATGGAGCATCCACAACTTCTCTGGGAAACCTGTTCCAGGGCCTCACCACTCTCACAGTAAAGAATTTTTTCCTAATATCTCATTTAAACCTACTCTCCGTCAGTTTGAATCCATCCCCCTCGTCCTGTCACTCCAGGCCCTTGTAAATCCTTCTCTGACTTTCCTGTAGGCTCCCTTCATATACCAGAAGGCCTCAATTAGGTCACCCCAAAGCCTTCTCTTTTGTGTGCTGATCAATCCTAATTCTCTCAGCTTTTCCTCATAGGAGAAGTGCTCCATCCCTCTTGGACTCACTCCACCAAATCCATCTTTCTTCTGCTGAGGACCCCAGAGCTGGATGCAGTAGTCCAGGTGGGGTCAAGCATCTTCCATTTAATAGTGGGGAAGAAGAGCCCTGAAAACAACAGGGACTCCAGTGTTCAGGACGTCTTTTCCATTGCACTGTCATCCCTCAGTGTGACTGATCTGTCTTGATAGATCTCAACACTTCTTTTCCCTGCAAATGAGTCCTTTGTCCTTTACAAGTGTGCCTTTGCAAAGTTTATAAAGAGAAAGTAACACAACAGACGAGTTGTTCTGCACTGCTTTCATAAATTCCAGTACCAGGCTAAGAGTTTATACCAGATTTTTGAAGCAGGGGACTGCAAATATTACCTTTCATCCTCTTCCATCAGTGTTTTAGCCCAAGGTTTCCAATTTCAGCATATTTCTTAACACAGGACATACCACAAGGTAAAAACTGCCTCCAAAGCGCTGCAGTTCAAAATGGAAGTGGTGTACAGCCTTGTGATATCAAACAGCTGACTCACATCAAAGGGAAAGGAATAAGGAATATTTACAACTAATTTCATGCAGCAGTTGTGAAGGGAAAGGGTGGTTATCATTGTCTACAGGGGCAGCACAAGCAAATATACCTCTGTCAGGCAGCAAAAAAGCCACCCTCTTAGAGGTGACCTGGCATCACACTTACTTACCAATGACTTGTCCAGCAAGTCAGCTTTAAGCCATGGGCACTGGAAGTAGTTCCCAGTGGATCTCAGGCAATTTTTAATTTACCAGAGCAAGGACTGTACTGCACAAAACACCTTCTGTTTGTATTTTGGGATCTACATTTTTAAATAAGTCTGAAGGACCCTGCAATCCATTTCAGAGAACTTTTGGAAGGATTAATCCTCTGAAAAAGCAGAGAAGCAGTGACCAGTGGCACTAGTGCATCACATGCAGTTGTGCTTTTTCTGTAATGGTGTTTAACTTCCGGAAGAGGATACTCAGAGAAGACGTGGATTATCCAGCCTTTGAGATATCAAAAACCTGTCTGGACACAGTCCTGAGCAACCTGCTCTGGCTGGTCCTGCTTTGGGCAGGGTTTGAACCAGGTGATTTCCCAAGGTGCATTCCTGCCTCAGCTGATCCCTGATAGTGAGTGACTGTGTGTGTGTCTGCCTGTGAGAGAGCAACAGTGAGTGCAAGAGCTGCTCAGTGGCCTGCAGCCAGTGCATGCTACTCATCTCCATCATCAGTCCCTGTTAGCTGGGCAAACCTCAAGCCTGGTTTGGGAATGAGAGCTCTGCCAGAGCACCGCAAATTCACCTTTCCCACAAGTGTAAGCAAAGGTATTAACATGGTATGTGTTTCTGCACAGACCTGATCGTGCGTCTGAATATGACACAAGAAGGAAACATCTTTAGTTTTTCCTGTTTTAGTTCAAAATTGTGAAAAGTATCTTAAAAGCAGCGATAAGGTGCTGAAGAAAACGCAGCATGTGGAGCTAAGTTTGCAAAAAGAAGCATTCTGGTTTGCTGCAGTTAAAGTTAGCAGCGCAGCGTGGTTTGTCCCTTTGTGGTTAGTCATGCTGAGACAGTCTTTGCTCAGACCATCACACATGGTTTTTCGCTCTGCTTTCCTCCTCCTCCCCCTCGTTCCCACAATAGATGGAACTCACTGAACGAGCACCAGAGATACTTTTAACCTTGCTCAGTGTTTGACCAGTCTGTCTGCTCCTGCACTGAGAAATAACATGGACACGCGGGGCCCAACAAGCTCTGTTCATCCTGACCAGCTTCCAATCCCATTTTGGGGTAATTCCCGTCTGTGGTTCCCCCTCAGCCTGACTCCAGTGCTCACCACACCTGGCTGCTCAGGGGAAGGGTTTTTCCAGCATGAGCCTCTCAGGGAAGCTGGATCCATGGGCTGGGTTCTCAGGGAGCTGGAGCCAAGGGCTCCCACTCTCACTGAGCGGGGTCAGCTGGTGGCCTGTGAGTGCTTCAGGGACAGAAGCACAATGACCTGACAGCAGGGCTGGGGGCTTTACCAGAGCAGCAAGGAGCAGCTGTTGGCCCCAGCCCATCTCCAGCACCGTCAGGCCCTTGCAGCCTCCTCAGCTTTGTAGGGCAACAGCTGATCTTTGACTCTCTTTCAACATGAGCCAGGTTAGTTTTGACTTTATTTAACACCATGAATTATGGTGGTGGTTGTTTCTTTTGTGGGACAGCTATGAAAAGGATGGGAACAGACGTCTCTTACCTGCCCCCTTGGTGGCCAAAAGGTGCCTTTCCCTCACCAGACCCAGCACTGAGCTGGCAGCAGGTGGAGTCCATGGCCAGTTAAAGTGCACAGCACAGCTGGCTTGGATTGAGGACTCAGCCTGGCATCGACAGCCCTGCCAGCCAGGCTTGGAGGCACAACCTCTTAAGTGACCATAACAGCACAAGGGATGTCTCAGAGGTGTGTAGGTTGGTCAGCTTTGGACACAGACTCACATGGGCAGGAGAAGGCATCCTTCCAGGGGTGGTTCCATGACCTTATGCCAAGGTGCATATGCACAGAAGCTCATCAGAGCTGCAGCTACCAGCAGTGAGAAAGGGAGCAGACACCTTCTCTTCAGGACACCAGCAGTGCCAAACTAGCAACTGAGGGATCATGTTGTGATCAGAGGAGTCTGAAATCTGCACTGCTGGGCAATGCTATTTCCCCTGCTTATATCAGCTGTGTAAAATGTGTAATTTTTTCTCAAGAATTAATACGCAGCTACAGACAAGTTTTCAGAAAAGATTAATCTTGCCTCAGTCACACCTATAAAAAGGCCTGTGATCAGCAAATGAAACTGAAATGTTCACAAAGCCCTATAGAAAATGGTGCTGTGCTGAAGAATTGGTGCATTGAAGTAGAAGGTTAATATAAATAATATAAATGATGACTAAGCCGTGTGCTTTCAGCAGGGTGAAAAGCTGCATTTCACAGTTAGCTCTGCAGTGTCTAGGATCTGTCTCTCTGATAACAACATGAAGAATATCAAAGTTAAATTGGCAAACCCTTCAGCTGACCTTCACCATGAAGTGACTTTCCCACGATGACTTCCTTTGGCAGGGCCTGCTCAGGTATTTTTGAAGATGACACACTATGGGGACAAACTGTTCAGCTGTGCTTGTTGTGATAGGACAAGGAGTAATTGTTTTAAACTAAACCAGGCTCCAGTTAGATTAGATATCAGAAAGAAATCTTTTATGATGAGGGTGATGAGGCACTGGAATAGGTTGCCCAGGAAGAGAGTAGGTGCCCCACCCCGGAAACATTCAAGACCAGGTTGGATGGGGCCCTGAGCAACCTGGTCTAGTGAAGGTGTGGCTGCCCATGGCAGGAGGTTGGAATGAGAAGAGCTTTAATGCCCCTTCCAACCCAAACCATTCTGTGATTCCATGACACTGAACCAGGTGTCTCCCTGTCACTGCTGGATCTGTTTTAAAGCTCTTTGGCCAGATAGAACAATGAGTATCTGAACTTGTGATTGAGATTTGCAGACATACAGGTGTGGAATTTACAAATAAATGCTAACTATTACTGTGTGTAGATTACCTGCTTTTAGAAGAATATTTTGTCATCTGGCTTTTCCTCTGTGGAAAACCTCAGCTGCTAAACAACACGCAGTGCAAAACCAGAGCTAACAAAGAGATTGCATTGAGCATGATGCGGCACCAAACACTAAAATGTTGAATTTAAACATTAGGCACTTAATTTTGATCAATGCAGTTAATTAACAGATATGTTATGAAAAGGATGGCACAGAAATAAGGGAATGGATGAAAGCATCTGGCCACTGGTTTTATTTTTCTGGCACTGAAAGGCACCACTGCATTACTGGGAGCAGTAACTGGTCTGCTTTTCCTGTTGGATCAATGTCTTTCTTTGACCCACACACCAAAACTGGAAGGCTTGTCTGAGTGCTGTGTTATTTTAACATGTAAAAAAGCAAGCACAAGCCAGTGACCTTGGCCATTTGTCACACTGAAAGAAAACAATGGCAATTGTTCACGAGCAACAGGCCAGCCTTGTCTCTGTGGCCAAGCCCAAAGCCTTCTGGCAGCTCTGCTGTGGGTCACTGTCACCAGGAGAAAAACAGAAAAACACACCCTTGGGACAGGCTGTTCTTCACCCCCAGCCCCCTCCCCGCAAGCCCAGGGACGGGTGGTGGGCGCTGGGAGACCGGACAAGGACAAGACCAGCTCAGCCCTGCTCCTGTGGGAAAAGAGGCTGGAAGGAAACAGTCCTATGCCTGCTGGCAGAAACCCAGCTCTTGGGGCCTGCATGGGGCCATCTCAAACCACAGAATTACAGCTTAATTTGGGGAGGGCTGGAAAAGATGCGGTTTCCTCCCACTCATCCTCATCCGCCACATCTTGGGATGAAGTCTCAGTGGAGTCAGCTGCAGAGGTAGCTGATGCTGACGGAGACTCACTGAAAGCCTTGTGTGGAGGACTGCCTCCTCCAAGGGCAGGATCCTGTTAGTTACTGCTGTGAGAAATCTCATTATCTTTTTTAAAAAAGCTAAAAAAAGAGAAAAAAGGCCATGCCTTTTCCTTCCTGTTCCTTTGCCTCTCAGTATAAAGCACCAGCATCTTGCCTTCAAAAATTAACCTCCTTCCCTTCTCAAGAGTTGATTATGAAGAGAAAATACACTTTATGAGAACTGGCCAGTTTGGATTAAACTGCTGTAAGGGAAACCTTCATAAGTACACACAGTAATAAAAAAAATCAGTGCTCATTTGCTGCTGGGAAAAACATTTACAAGAGGATTTCAGGCTAATGAAGACGAGTTTGACCTGCCTGCTGGTTAGTGGTGTAGGTGAGTGCATCTTAATACTTTTGAAAAGTATTAAGCACTTTTTAAAGGCCTTGTGTTGCCTTCCTTTCCTTACTCTTCAGGCACTGGAAGGCCACAATTAGGTCACCCCAGAGCCTTCTCTTCTCCAGGCTGAACAATCCCAGTTCTCCCAGCCTTTCCTCACAGCAGAGCTGCTCCATCCCTCTGATCCCCTTGGTGCCTCCTCTGGCCTGGCTCCAGCAGGTGCCTGTGCTGGCAGTGCTGGGAGCCCAGAGCTGGGTGCAGCCCTGCAGGTGGGGTCTCAGCAGAGCGGGGCAGAGGGGCACAATCCCCTCCCTGCCCTGCTGCCCACGGGGCAGTTTTGGGGGGTGCTGTTGCTTGCTAAGCTCTTTGAAGCCTGTACTGTGCTGAGGGAGGGGAAATACTGCATGCTCCAAAGTTATTTGCAGATTGACGCTGTATTATCCCTTCACCTATTTCCACACTGAAGGACCAACTATCCTTAAATACAGTCACTGGTACAAAAGCTTTGTTCAAGATTAACTACACAAAGAACTTAAAGTGATGGCACTTCAAACAAACCTCTACTTAGAAAGGAGTGCAAGTGATTTTCAAAAGTGCACCCTACATAAACATCTATTCAGGATCTCCTTTTAAAGCCATCTGGGGAGAGAAGTCCATAATTGTTTATTTTAATTCACAGCTCTAAACAGAATAATTTGCAGTCTATGATCTTTTCACTTTGAAGGCTGGCTGCCTTGGATTTTGAATACTAATTACTTTACCTATTGGAAGCCACAAAACTGCTACTTCTCCTGCCCCAATCCCCTGAAACTGACTTCCCACAGTATTTTTTTTAGCAGATTAGCAAAAATTGTTGAAAAGGTGAAAACCTTGGAACTATTTTTTGATAATTTCATCTTGCTTTAGGCAGATTAATCCTGTAATTTAAAGCTGGTATTTGGCTTCACAGAGTACTTATTTTTTCTGCTTTATCAGGAAGAAAAAATATTTTAAAGAGGAATTACTGGAAGTATTCTGCTCAGGACCCTGGACCAAACTGGTGTTATTAAATAAGAAAAGAAGTTAGTTAGGTTATCCTTGGCTAATAAACTCAGTCTTTAGCCATATTTCTTCACTTCTGTGATATAGTAATCGATGCTTTTTAACATACACTCTTGTATATGTTATATACAGAGTTTTATCCTTAACAGAAGTCAATGAAGATTGCTCTGTCCTTGAGTGACCACAGAACTAACACATGCTCGAAAGTGTTCAGAATACATGGAAAAGCACAATAAATTTTCAAATACGAGGCAGGAAAAATTCCTACCCAGGTTTTCATGATAGATAGATGTGAAAGTATCTCATCAATTTTGTGAGTATGGCCACACAGACACCCCACTGTGAGTTAGACTGGAAAGGCCACCTCTATCCCATAACCTATTTCTGCTTCATCTCAGCATTGCACACTTTTGAAATAAGGATGAAGATGATGATGAAGATGAAGATCCTGAAGTTGTTGCAGTAGAGGTTCACACAGGAGGAGTTGCTCCAGCACTGGTCTCTGTAGGCCTTTTGTTACTGCAGAGGGTTTTGCTCAGAGGCATCTTGATGTGGAGTCAATACAGCACCTCAGTGGGTAGGGTACTCGCATTCCTTTCTTTGTTGTTTTGAGTAAAACTAAATGCTACAATTAGGGTTTTTTAATGTTAGCCTAATGCCAAGACTACACTTTACAGAACTGAAAAAGGCACCGTTTGATTCCTGAGTTACTGAGGCAGCTGGACAGAACAGGACAGAACAGCATAAGCCTTCCCTTGTTAGCCATTATGTGATTATTAATAATAATGCACATTTTTCATCAGTGCTAAGTAATATCTTCCTCAAAATAATATATTTTGAACATTTTCTTAGTATGCAGGTAGGCACTTTTTCAGCCAGTTCTTGGGCTTGACACCAAATTTCTTCCCGATTTTCTACCTTTTCACGTCCATGCTTTACTCTTGAATCCTTGAGCTACCAATAAATTGCTGTGTCAACCATCCCACTTCAGTCTGCAATTTTGCCTCTCTTTGTCATGCACTGTCTCACGTGGCAGCACCTTCCTGACACCTGAGCTGGGGTTAAACATCTGTGCCCCTGACAGAGGAAGGTGAGGGGGTGAGTGAGGAAGGAACTGGGGGTTACCAAGGGTGTTGGGGGGAAGAGAGTAAATTTTCAGGTGTTACCAGTACTGGGAAGTGAACCATGATTTCACTGTTGTTGTTTATGCCAATGGAAGAACAATAGCATTTGTCAGGCCTTTCATGATGACTGAGGACTGCAGAAGACAGCCAACAGAGAAAGATGTTCCTGCAGGCAAGGACTGGGAGGTGTCTGATGTGGCTACCTTAGGAAAGGCCTATGGAAAAGAATTAATTACATAACTACAACCAGCAAATTAATTTGTTCTCAGTAATTGAGAAAAACAGTCCTTTAAAAAAAATTTAAGCAGATGGCAGATAAACAAGTGATTGCAAGACATTCCTGCAGGTTTAAGGACTTTATGGCAATGGGAACCCTATGGGATACAAATTAAATGGAGGTGAAAACCCAGTAAAGATCTCCCAGTAAAGATCTCTCTCATTTCACCACAGGATCTGCCATTGACTTGTGATATTATTACACTACCAAACAATAGTAATTTAGTAGCATCTTTGTTTTTTCCACTCTACTGCAGAATTTAATCTACTTTGAGAGCTATGGCCACTGGCATTCCTACTTCCCTTTATTCCAACACACTGTCTTAACATACCATTCTTATGAAATAATTTTTTTAGAACTTGAAACCAAGAGATGCTAACACATTTAATATTGCAAAACAAAAGTGAACAGAGGACTGTTTTACACAACACAATAAAAAAGGACTTTTTAAAAAACAGACTTCCTTGCAGACTTTATGAATTTAAACCCTTTCTTTAGCCAGAAGCATCATGATTTTGAGATGTTTTAGAACCACAATTACTGTGTGGAAGTTTCCTTAACATAAAACCCAACTAACTTCAATAACCCCAATGCTATTTCTACAGATTTGCAGTTGTAGTTGCAGTTACATGTAATTTTTTATATCCAGTAAAAACCAGAAACAACATTTTATTCTTTCTTAGAATCAAACATTCTGGGGAAAAATATAAAATAAGCAATCTGCTAATCTGAAAAAAAGAAAGTAGCAGATTGCTTTATTACTTTCCCCTCAAAATTAACTCCAGTATTTAAATATGTATATCTAGATCTCATAGCTGCAAAACAAATGTAAATGCCCCTGCATTCTATGTCTGCCACATGGAGTTAGTATTTTCCATTTTGGCAGAAACAGTTGCGTTACCTAGACAGTGTCATCATAGAGTCCTAGAAAGGTTTGGGTTGGAAGGGACCTTAAAGATCATCTGGTTCCAACCCCCTGACATGGGCAGGGACACCTGCCACTAGACCATGGTGCTCAGAGCCCCATCCAACCTGGCCTTGAACACTTCCAGGGATGGGGCAGCCACAGCTTCTCTGGGCAACCTCCGCCAGGACCTCGCCACACACACAGCAAAGAAGTTTCTCCTAATATCTAATCTCAACCTACTCTCTTATGTAGCAGAAATATTTGTAATAACAATGAAATAAATTCCAACAAACCAAACAAAAAAATCAATTTTGTTCTGAGGGTTTGATTAATTAAAAAGCAGCAATAAGCCCCAAGCTCCCTCCCCAATTTCTGGACATGGTTTGCTGGCATGGCAGCCAGCACAGGCATTATGCATGTAGCTAGCAGAATACACCTGCCCAGCATGAGTTCCCAAACTGGGAAACAGGGAGAACAACATTTTTCTAATGCAGTAACCAAGTTGCTCCTAAAAACGAATATTCAGCATGAAAATAATAGATTAAGATCTTAAATGGATCTAACTGTGGTGTGCTCTATCACACAGATCTCATTTTGAACAAGACGCCTCCTCGTGAATTTAATTATTACCTAACCCAGCCTCAGATGCAGCTGTGTTCTCACTGCTGGGGTCTCCAGGCACTGCAACACAAACAAAGTCACAAAAGGTTTTGAAACTCAGTTTCAGTGATTGTTTTATTTGTAATATATTCCTTTGTTAAATTAAGTTTCTACCCTTTACTACTGACAACTGCAAAGAAACCCAAATCAAGCAACCCCCAAACTACAGGAATTGTTCCTGTTTTCAGAGAGTATTAATTAATATCCTTCTTTTAAGTGCCAATTTCTGGCCAGTTCTTGCTACCATTTTAAGAAGCAATAGCTTGTAATGCAAATGAAAACTGGTAAACTTTAACTGTTAGAATCTAGATTGGATTTTATTTGAATCTTAGAATCATAGAATCACAGAATGACCTGGGTTGGAAGGGACCTTAAAGATCATCTTGTTCCAACCCCACTGCCTTGGGCAGGGACACTTTCCACTATCCCAGGTTGCTCAGAGCTCCATCCAACCTGGCCTTGAATACTTCCAGGGATGGGGCAGCCACAGCTGCTCTGAGCAACCTGTGCCTGTGCCTCACCACCCTCACAGGGAAGAATTTCTTCCCAGTACCTGATATAAACCTACTCTCTGTCAGTCTGAAGCCATTCCCCCTTGCCCTGTCACTCCAGGCCCTTGTAAATAGTCTCTCTCCATCTTTCCTGTGGGCTCCGTTGAGGTACTGAAAGGCCACAATTAGGTCACAGAGACTTCTCTTCTCCAGGCTGAACAATCCCAATTCTCCCAGCCTTTCCTCACAGGAGAGTTGCTCCATCTGATCATCTTGTTGTTGTTCTCTCTCCAACAGGTCGATTTGATAGGTGTTTATAGCCTCAAACACCACTTTTGCAAATCCAAGCCTTCTCCCCTTGGCCTCTTTAAAGACTGTTCACTACTTACTCTCAAAATACATCCATCTCTGAACTGAATACCCTAAGATTCAACGTTTCATATACAGAAGCAGCTCTAATTTAATGCAAGATCTAGATGAACAGTGCACAATTAACTCAATATTCACACCACACAGATTTCCCAGCGAAAGTCAGGAAAGAAATGAGGGAAGAAATCCTCCATGTATGTGGTGGTCTGCACATTTTCTGATAGCCATGTCTGTCCTCTTGAACTTCTCTGGGCTACAGAGATGTGCTGCAGCAAATGCAGTTCAGAGCTGCCAGACACTGGGATACATGGTGACCCCCTCTGGAACATGAGCTTGAGAAAAAAATGCCATATAATTAATTTTTCAGCATGTGTGCCAGGTGTATGCTTTCCTTTCCCCCAAGTTGCTATTGTATTGAGGCAAAGCATGAAAAAATTGCTTCTCCATGGCTTATGTGTCCCCAAAGTCATAATTCCTAATTATAATTCCTCTCAAAAACAAAATAACCCCCCCATAACCTTGCCTGGGTCGATAACCTATCTAACAAAAATAAAATGCTTCAAATCATAGTAAGGACTTCAAAGTGTAGATGTTCTGCATTTAATTTCCACAAAAGCAAACAGCAGAAGTGTTAAGTATAACTCAATTCTCCTCACTATTCACTTGAACTGAAATTGACCCTCATCAGTCTGACCAGACACCTGGGGAATGTTAAATCCAGCCTCCCTCAGACTGCACGATGGCCACTTTCACAGGGAGGAGAAACAGAATCCCATAGTGGGGTGGCTTGGAAGGACCCACAGAGAGTCATCTGGTCCCAGCTCCCTGCTCAAGCAGGATCATCCCAGAGCACATGGCACATTGACACAGGATTGCATCCAGACACTCCTGTAATATCTCCAGTGACAGAGACTCCACACCCTCTCTGGGCGATCTGTTCCAGCGCCTGGTCACTGCACAGTGAAGAAATTCTTCCTCATGTTCAGGTGGAACTTCCTGGGCATCAGTTCCTGCCCATTGCCTCTTGTCCCATTGCTGGGCCCCACAGAGCAGAGCCTGGTCCATGCTCTGACCCCTCCCTGCAGACACTGACAGACAGGGATGAGGTCCCCTCTCAGTGATCTCCTCTCGAGGCTGAACAGCCCCAGCTCCCTCAGCCTTTCCTCGTAAGAGAGATGCTCCATCCCTTCATCATCTCTGTAACCTCCATAGACCCACTCCAGGAGCTCTATGTCTCTCTTGTCCTGAGGAGCCCAGAACTGGACACAGCACTCCAGATGTGCCTCACCAGGGCTGAGCAGAGGGGCAGGATCACCCCCTGACCTGCTGGCCAAACTCTTCCTGATGCACCCCAGGATCCCACTGGCCTCCTTGGCCACAAGGGCACTGCTGGCTCAGGCATAGTTTGTTCTCCACCAGGACCCTCAGGTCCTTCTCAGTGATACTTCTGTCACTTGACCTTTACCTTGGTACTGAATCAACAAGGTTTACAAAGAGACTTGCACATGGAGATTAATCCATCTTCTGACAACTCAAATCAGTGATTTTCTAGTGTCCACTTACTCATAGGCCCACTTGCTTACACAAGCTATGATGCTACTGATTTTTTCCCCTCCTGAACCACAAAATACTCAGACAAGCTCAAGTCCCTACTCATGCACTTGTGGAGGGGCTTTGGAACTGCTAGAGGATATGGAAGAAAACAATAAAAAATAATAAAACCACAAATAAAACCAACCTGTCCTATGTCACCCAGTTACCACTATACATAGGCCAATCAATAAACCTACTCTGAACTTTGGCTTCCTTCTCAGCTTGAGTTTAAAATCAAACCTAAACCTTTCTTCATGCTAATCATGCCTCCAGCTCAGCTAAGTTACTCCATTTTCACTTAAAGAGCTAAAAGCACAAAGACTTAACTTTTTTCTGTGTGTGTATCTTCCACTCATCCTCCCCCTGATTTTTTCAGTGCAACTCAGCAACTTTCAGCTACTCAAATGCAGTCCTGCAGTATTTTGACAGAGACTAAGATTTCTTGTCATGGTAGACTGATATAAGTTTAAAAAATGCAAAGGCTGTTCTGATTTATAATGTATCATTACTACTTGCATTTCAGAATTACAACACTTTAGCAGTCTGCTCCAACTTTATAAAGAAATCGTAACAAGGCAGTGTAGTATTACAAATTTATTGAGTTTCATCAAAGTAATTTTTCAGCATTGAAAATTTCACACATATAAAACAACTTCAACTTCTATGCATTAAAACCAAAGTATGGATTCTTTTTTTAATTTAAAGCAAGTGCTGTGCTTTTTTTAAACATCTCATGAACCAAATTCTTCAGTTATAAAGCTGATAAAAATAAGTGATACACCACTAGAGTTTTTTCTTCAACATGTGAAATTCATCTCTTTGGGAAACGATACTTTTTAAAATTGTATCATGAAAGATACAGACCTGAAAAAGGATAAACAATCATACACAAGGCATAAATGTTACACAGACATTTTATAAAGAGATCTGGAAAAGTACCTAAAATAGTGATATTTATTTAGTATAAAATTTCAATAATAAAATATTGCTCATAATAAATAAGAAAACACGAGTTTCATTAATACTGTTCTCCCCTTAAAGCTCTCTTGGATGTAACAGGATCAGACCTGAACAAAACTCAAATTTTTATTTTGCCCTCTGTATGGAGGAGGCAGGTTTACAGGCTTCAGGTCATTCTTTGCTAGAAACAGCTTTATTATAAACAACACACAGAATTCATTTCAAGGCTCATGCGTAGGTATGGGAAAAAAAAAAAAATAGTCCCCAAATGTGAGTAAACCTTATTACAGTAGATTTTAATACCCAAAATATTTGCCCTTTTTGTTAAACCCGAAGTGGAATAAGACTTCCTGTGGATTATGAATACAAAGAGAAAGCTGCCCAAGTTTTTTCAGAAGCTTCTAAATATGGGTGCAGCTGTACTTAATGGTTATCAACGCTGTTAGGGACAGTTTGCTCGAGGGGGGCTGGAAGCTGCCTGCCTTCATATGGGGACGTTGGATTTGGTCCCCGCTCTCCCCATCTGCAGGCAGGGCAGCTTGGAGCAGTTCTTCAGCAGCTGCTCGATGGCGATGTGGCGGACGTTGAGCTCGGAGGCCAGGGAGTCCTTCTCCTGCACCTGCTGCGCCAGCTCCTCAAACACATCTGCAACAACAGCACCGGGTCAGGACACGTGCTCCCTGTACTCACACAGGCTTAGGAAGCAGTGAGGAACAACACTAGGGAAGAGGCACGGACATTGAAGTGGGATCATGCACGGGAACTCTGCTTTTCCTGGTTCCAGCACAGCTTTGTATGCATTGCAAACTGAACAGGATCACTTAGTTCCCACTTAGAGGCAACGTGAGCCAAGGCAGATCAGTTCAGAACTCAAAACAAAGCTGACTCTGGCCTGTCTCAGCACTGGTGTGGCAGCAGGACCAGGGCAGTGATTGTCCCCTGTGCTGAGGCCACACCTCCAATCCTGTGTTCCTTCAGTTTTGGGCCCCTCACAGCAAGGACATTAAGGGGCTGCAGCATGTCCAGAGGAGGGAACAGAGCTGGGGAACGGTCTGGAGCACAAGTCTGATGAGGACTTGTGCTCTGAGCACAAGTCAGTTCAGGGGGCTCAGCTTGAAGAAAAGGAGGCTCAGGGGGGACTTATCATTCTCTACAACTGCCTGACAGGAGGGTGGAGCCAGGTGGGGTCAGGCTCTTCTCTCAGGTAACAAGCGACAGGATGAGAGCAAACAGCCTTAGTGTGCACCAGGTGAAGTTAGATTAGATATTAGGAAACATTTCTTCATGGAAAGGGTTGTCATGCACTGAAACAGGCTGCCCAGGAAAGTGGTGGAGTCACCACCCCTGGAGGAATCTAGTAGACATGAAGACATGGCATTTTAGGAACCACTTGGTTTTGTGGGGGACTTAGCAGGGCTGGGTTAATGGTTGCACTTGGTGATCTTTAGGGTCATTTTCAACTTTAACAATTCTATGGTTCTAGTAAAATTCTTAAAGAAAATACTGTGCCAGTGTGCAACACCAAAGCAGATTACACAATGAAAACACCTAGAAATCTCTATATCACACATTTCCATGTAAAACAAGAGACTTCAGTTAAAAACTGACAGAAGGGCAATCAAAATTTCTTTCTTAAAACCAGACCTCTTTTTTATTACAAAGTACCACAAACCCAAACCAAAGAGCATTGAAAAGTTCTCACCCTGGATTTGCTTGAGCAGTTTTTCATTAAGTTGCTTTAACTCTCCTAGAGTCATTGTAGTCACTGCAACAATAAAGTATGTTATTACTACTACCAAAGTCACATAAGTATTCCTAAGCAGACTCCTGTTTTCTCAAGATTTCTCCTGTTTGTACCCTAACAATCAGCAGATGCATGGCTGTAAGTCAGACAACAGTATTCATCAGTCATTTGAGGAAAATTTGAAAATTCTCTTTTAAATATTGACGCAGACAAGGATTTACTCCATTGGAAAGCCCTCTCTTCAATGTCAAAAAGGTGAAAAATCAAGCCCTGAAAACAGTAGCAACCAGAATCAGAACTGCTTGGCACATTCAAATACTTCACCCTCCTCTGACTGCAAAACATGATTTCCTCAGTGTAACCCTGGCAAGCACATCTGTTTAACTGTGGGCAAGAGGACAGTTCTGAGGTAAGTCCTGCTACGTTTCCCAGCCTGTAAGAAGCAGCTTCCTGACAGAATTTTTAGCATGTGGCTCCCTGTTTTGGTTATCAAGGTTTGTGCTTTATGCATACAGGAATAACAGACACAGTTTCCACTGAGTATCTCAGTAAGAACTGATGAAGAACAATCCTGGTTTGATATGAAGACCAGCATATAAAAATAGGTTTCCTTCTGTGCTCCTGGTGAGAACTAGAAGAGCCTCTGTATCGTTCAAAACCCCTTCTTGTATCTCAGGTTGTGTGCATTGATCATCCTCACAGAAAATACACATCAAGCCTCAAAGGAGGGAACTGTGACAGTATTCTTCACTGCCCTTGATCAACAGTAGGGAAGCACTGGCCTGCTTCCTAGGATTCCCTCAACCCTGCAGTGGACACACGTGGTGCCATGCCTGCTGCTGAGATGCCCTTGTCACCACAGTGAAAAGTGACAATATGAACACCACAGGGGGCACAGGGCACTGGCACAAGCTTTAAGACCTTGCAACGTTAAAATACTGCTTTTAAACTTCAGCTAAGCTGCTTCTGCTGCAGCTTAGCAAAGCTCTCACTGCATACTTCAGAAAAAACGATGCTGCAGCTTTTTTTCAGAGATTTCTCTGTGCAAAAGGTTTCTACATGGCAAATTTAAAATCCAGAGTTCTGAAAAAGATGGGTTTTACCTACCCACTGGATTATTTGATTATCCTAAGCCTTCCCTTTCAAATTTTCTCACAGCTGGCAGTTGTGGGATGTTAAATTGCTGACAGTACTGCCAAACCAAAGAAGCTGGCAATAGCTAAGACTTGGCACTCGAGACATAATCCCAGTTAAGAGTGAAGCAGATTCACCTTTCTCTTCCATCAGCCAGGTAAAACGGTGCTCCTTCCTGCCTTCAGCAAGTAAATAAACCTGAAAAGTCCCTTCTCACATCTTACCACCCTTTAAGCACCATGAAAACCCTGAACAAATTTAATACAGTAATTAACAGCTAAAAATTTCAATATTTTTTATACCCAGTGGTAGGTTGCTACTTCCCCTTTCTTCAGTATTTTCATTACTATTTTGTCATCTGGCAGACGGGCCAGTTCTCACATTTCATGTGTGTGTTCTGGGACAGGACTGTTTAATGTCACAGTATTCTGATACAGAAGGGAAAGGGAGAAAGAACGGAGCACTGAATCTAAATGATAAAATATTATTCTATCCATAGCTGAGGTAAATTCTAAAGAAATACTGGCCAAGCTATTTACAGTTCCATTAATACTTTTCTTCAGTAGACAGCTATGTTATTAAGAGTGGAAATATTGCAGTAACAAGGTATCTAATTTTGGCAGTCTAAGTTTTCATCTAATATACAAACTTTACATAACCATAGAGCCTCCAAATGAATGTCTTTAAAAGGTAAATACTGAAAAATACAAGCAACAATGTCTCACAGCTGCATTATGCAGTCATAACAGAAGAAAAAAACCTGCTATTGTGCTCAATGCAACTTTATGTTCCCGTCACGAAATCAAAGATTGGAGATAAATTCCAAGTCACTAACTTCAGTTAGACAACCCCATAAACCAGGTCAAGCTTTCATAATTCCTCTGTTAACTGCTGTCCTGATTTATGCAATCCCAATTTATGACTCCAGCAGACAGGTGGTCAAACAGCCCAGTGTATCTGTTTTGATTTATGGCTTTAAGGCTACTAACTCTCTACAAATGCAACATGACACATCATGCAGCAGTTCAGTAAAATCCTTTTATAAAGAATGAGAAATGACTCAGCTTCACAAGCACAGAGTTGTCAGTTTGTTAAAAAAAATGGGAGCCTAAAGAAGGCAATTCCAACTTTTGACAGTAGTTTTTTCTCTGACTCTCCCGACATTCTGAATTCCATTATTACCTTGTTTTTCATCACCTGTTTTTCCCTGGAATATTTTATCAGTGTTTTTGTTTTCTTTCTCAGGTCTTTTGAAATTCAGAAACCCTCTCCAATTACTTTCCTCATCGACAAAAGTAAGAGTGGACATACACCAGTTCAGGACCAAGTACTGCCTGAAAAGTAGGATGGTAACAGCACATACCTCTAGGAACCTATTCCTAACACATTTTGTGCAGCCTGATTCCAGAAACACTAGAATATCCTAGATTTTTCTGAAGATTTCCTCTAGTGATCTTCTTAAACAACAGGAAAACTAATTTTCTGTTATTTTCACTATCACCACAGTCATCAAAAGATGGCTCAGGTCTTCCGCTACAGCCTTTAAGAGGATGTGGTGGTGTAAGGGCCTTCCCATTTTCTTATGCTCAATAAACACAAGGAAAAACCAAATCCAGTAAATGCACATGGAAAGTCTGCTACTTTTAAGATTGTTTCACAGGTTTGCTCTGCTACATGACCTCTAATTTCCCTTTGCTTAAGGTAGCTGTCTGTAAAATGTAACTCAGGGCACTGTACAAGTTCAATAAGAGAGAGATTTGCAGGAGCTGAGTAACCTCCACCTCCACAGGCAGGGCTGTGCACTTCCCAGGAATGACATATTAAAAGGACTTTTTTTGGGGCATAAATTAGACATGTCCTGTATCACACTGGAGTAAAATTAAAAAGTAAAATTAAAAAACACCAACCAAACCACTCTATTTGCTCAGTCAGGTAGCCCTTCTTCCTCACAGATTTTACACACTGGGCTTTAGGATGAGAATTAACACATGAAGTGGCCAATAGGTATTTGAAAGACTGCTTTTGCTTCTTAGGCTGTGTGTAAATCAATGCATACTCACGTTCCTCCCTGCTGTATTGAGGATGTCTCCTGTGAACACTGGCAAGTGAATCACCTTCAGCTTTTTCAGCTTTCTGGACTTGGTTGTGGTTGGACCACAAAACGCTGCTGCAGCAGAAGGTAGCACCGAGTCTGAAATCAGTGGATTCTCTTGGTTCCAGCAGAGTCTGTGAGCAGCTTGAGATGCCTCCAGATTTCCCATCTATCCATTTTGCTGAGTATCTAGGTACTGGGGAGTCAAACTGTGGGAGTAATTTTCTATCAGTCTGATGTCTGAAGCTAAAAAGCTGGTGTTGGGATGGTTTTGAGCTTTCAGAATCAGAGTCTAAATCCTTGTTTTGTGCGTATTGTATGATCCAGTTAATTTTTTTGCTCAAGATATTTTTTACTTCTGCATATGGACTTTTAGAGAGCTTTGATCGTGGACAGTCCTGATTTGCTATTAAGTGGAATTTTTCAAAGCAGTCTCTGTGCCCCCTTAAAGATCTTGTATGTAGAAGATCCGACTTTGGTACTCCTGTAAAGACACAACAGAAAGAAGTTCACTTACTGCTAATTTTTCAAAATCTTTACTCACAAGCAACCAAGAAAACAAAAACTTTAGTGATGCATTCCTACTAACAATCTTATCACTGTAGCAAACGAGGCTACCTCACAGTCCAAAATTTGTGAAGCTTCCCTCAGGCTCGAGTCCTTGGCATGCAAAGTGTTTTGCACACCATAATCTCTAGTGCAGGACTTCAGCGTGTGCCTCCTGGATGGTGACAGAGATGAAGCAAACTGACAACTCCACACACATTGCATCACCCCAACACACAAGTGTATAAGCTGCAGGAGTAAAATAAACCCAACTGTGTATCAGCAAGTTCTATAGAACGATCCTGATGAGCATTTTGACAAGCACTTATACAAGCTCCCATCTTCTCTGCATAATGTTATAAGCCATCTGCTCCAATACTGCAGGGTGCAGGCTTGTCTCATTCAAGTGGTCAAACACAACTCAGATTTCATAGTTTATTATTTTGCATTGGTACAAGCCTGCAGCCTAGCTAAGGCAAGCTCTAATACTGTCGACTCTTGCCAACGTTAAACTGTCCTGAAATTCATTTGAGGTGTGCTGGTTTTGGCCGGGATAGAGTTAATTTTTATCACGGTCCAATATGGGGCTGTGTTTTGGATTTGTGCTTGCTGTGCTTTCATTATCACTGAGCAGGGCTTACACACAGTCAAGGCCCTTTCTGCCTCTCTCACCACCCTGGCAGTGAGTGGGCTGGGGGCATGCAGGGAAAAGGACACAGCTGGAACAGCTGATCCCGATGGACCCAAGGGATATTCCACCATATGGCACCATGCTCAGTGTATGAAGCTGGGGGAAGAAGGTGGAAGGAAGGCGTGTTTGGAGTGATGGTGTTTGTCTTCCCAAGTCACTATAATGCATGACAGAGCCCTGCTCTCCCGGGGATCCTGAACACCTGCCCAACTATGGGAAGCAGTGAATGAATTCTTTATTTTGCTTTGCTTCTCTGGGCAGCTTTTGCTCTCCCCCTGAAACTGTCTCAACCCACGAGCCGAGATTCTCTCCTCATCCCACTGGGGTTAAACCATGACATCACACGATGGATGTTTATTCTCCTCTTTGCTCATCCTCCCTCAAAGACTGTTCAAATAGCTACAGCAGGTAACTTAAACCTCTAAGTAACTGCTAGTGATTGACAGGTTAAAAAGGAACACAATCTGTGAAGATCTACAGTTGGTGAGTGAACACAGATGGTATGAGAAATGACTATTCCAGAAAGTTAATAGTGCCCCAGTGCAAAATTCCTTTCTGCAACTTCAGTAGATATTTATTTTTCTCCAGATTCACCTACACAGTAGATTCAGAATCCATCCAGAGTTAACAAACAGTTTGTCATTTATCTCAATATCCCATATACTACTTGGGAGGTTCCCAATACAATGAAAAACAATTCTGCCTAACAAATTTGTCACTGCAAATAACAATACTGTACCTGTGAACCAGTGGTTGAAAGTGCTCAGTGCTGAAGAATTTAAGCCAACAATGTTAATTGGATCTCTGAATCTAGACAACATGAAGCAAGCAGCAGCCATCTTACCATTTAGCCACTATAAGTGACTAAAGTAACAGAAAAACCATGAAATGCAACAGGTAATAAAAACCTAGTAATAGACACATTAACAGACCATTAGGAGAAAGCTACATGTTACAACAATTCTCAGTTCTACTTAATTTACCCTATTAAATGCTTGTGGTGATGGTTAATCTCCCCACCCAAATAATTACTAAAGGATACAGTGTTTTTTTAAGTTACTGAATGCCACAAAATCCCAAAATACTCTCAAAACTAATCTGAAAAGGTAAAATCTTAACATGAAACTGGTAAAAACAAATCCCAGCACCTCATTTTGATTAGCTCAGTTGCTGGTAACTGCTGTTTGAAGTTGGGGAAGTCAAATATTGAGAGTAGCCATTATAAATTGCTGATTTTCCACTCTTTGGGCAGCACTGAAACTTAAGTGCATTATTTTCCGGTTGAGTTTCTGGGCGTGGGCAAAATTCATGGGGCAAAACATCTAAAGAAGTGGAAAATAAAAGAAAACAGCACTGATATTTATTTTGTTCTTAGCAGCAGGGGAAAAAATGGTCAAAGTCATGAAAACAGATGTACCTTCTGTTCATGAGATAACTATTAGAAGAAACAAAACTCACATACTAACCAGGGGCACATTTTAAGAAGGAAGTTCTGGAGTACACTCTGTGCCCCCTTCCAGTGGCAGAGTCAAGATTCTCACACCTCAAAATACTTTTCAACCTCTTTCAGCAAACAGATATTCACCAACTTTTCTTAACCTCTGCATGATCTGCTGCCTACTTGCAATGCTATTTTCCCTCTCTGTCTTGACAGAGATTTAAAAAACCCCAACAAACATTTCTAGTGAAAAAGAGGAAAGACAAGTCATTTGTTTTCATGACTTACCAGCACTATTAAAATAGAGCAAGCCTCCTTAACTCTAGTAGCATGATGGAAACCTTAAATCTTTACGCCATCAAGGGAAAACAAACACTGTCAACTGAAATTATAAGGCAAATACATTCACAACATTATAAACTCTACAAAACCAGAGTGATTTGTTCAATGCTATTTGCTTTACCCAAGTGATTCTTCAACATTCTAATTTGCTGCTGCTCATAATGCTTTCTTTTACTTACAGAAAACAACCAATGGGCTCAAAACCACGTTTTGCACAATTTTCCATACAGTAATGCTCAGGAACCCACCTAACAAACACTCCTGCACAACAAATGACAGAATACTGATGGTATCACTTAAAAAAAGAAATTCCTTCGAGGCTGCTTTATTATTTCAATGTGAATAAATGTTACTTGTCCAGTAGGAGAGGAATGTGAGACCACACAAAACAGTCAACACACGAACTGTTAGACAAAAACAGAACAAGTGCAGCATGACTTTATGAAGCCCCAAATGAATTATGTCCAAGTCTCAAGCTCAAGGTTATTCAAGTCTTTCCTTCTGATGAATTTATCTTTTAAGAGTTCTGAACATTGCTAACTTCCCCATTCTAGAGGCATGCTGCTCAAAGAAATTCATTTTATCTGAACTCAGTAATAGAGTGCCTGAAAGGAGCAATTATTACAGAAGAAAAAACCACATTACTTCAGAAGTTTAACCTTTGCTATTTATATGCCACAAATTGGCCACAATGTCCCTGCTTCTGAGCATAGGGCAGGTTATTGCGAAACACTTCCAGTGTACAAGATCAGAATTTACACCCTACCCCTTCTCTTACTCTACTGAAAAAAACCAAAAGGGGTCTTATCTAAAGAACCTTGAATAAAGTAAGGAACTGAAAATGTGCAAAACCAAACCACTTTGGTACAGAACTGCTAACAGACCTGCTTCAGCTTTCACATAACTGGCTTGGAATGTTACTGTAACACACACAAAACTAAAACAACCATCAATCTCTCTTTTGTCCCAAGGTGACAATTAGTCCTTTCCTATGCAGAAAACGTCAGCCATAACCTTCTGGAAGAGCTGAGCAGGGACAGCAGCTGCTGTGCCAGCACAAACTAGCAATCACACACCAGGATTACAGCAAGAAAAGGGACGGTTCTTTGGAACAAATCCTTCTGTTGTGGGCAATACCATCAGCTTTATGAGGCAGAAAAGATGTCCATTTCTTTTCGGGAATCCTTCATACACCACTCAGATTACTTCATATTTTTCCCTTCATCACAAGGGCAGAAAAAGCTACAATGTGGTGAGCTGGCGTGGACCGAGTGATACATAAAGAAGATGCAGTTTTAGAACACACATTACTTTATTCAACACTATACACAAAGGGATGAATAAAGCTCGGCAAGATCTCTGTACAAAACAAGAAGCAATACTGTAATTTTGATAAACAGCTATTGTGAGTTACAGGGACTTTCACAGGGTTTCAGTTCCCCCTCCACATTTCTGTTTGCCAATATCAACCTCATTCTTTCTTACTTTTTGTCTGGTTCTTCAAGTCTGCAATCATAAAACCATCAACTTTCTCCCCCCCCCACACATTTGCAGGTATGTGTATATTTGCCCCTTGTCTTACTTTTCAAGAACACGACTGCAGACTATATCCAAGTATGTCCTACACTTCATATTTATTTTTGCAGAGAAGGAAAAAACCCTCAAAAAGCAACAAAAAGCCCACAACCACCCAGAGTAGCAAAGTTTAATCTGCAGGGGGGAAAAAAAAATAATCCCACAAAATTCACTGATATCTAGAAGACCATATCTAACTTCAGACAGCACAGATGCTATTAGGAAATAAGCTCATGCCAGAGATCATTTCTCAAGTGCACATGATCCACAGGCTGATGCCAAACCTCCAGATAAATCACAAAACAATACAAGTGCTTACAATCCATTATTTGCTTCTGATTCTTGTAACTCCTAGATGTCCTAGATGAAATATGAACATATCACTTCACTCAATAATATCTTTGTATATTGATTTGGAGAACAGGATTTCCTAGGTAAGTGCCTAACGCTTAGGCAAAAACAAACTCAACCCAAACCCTGACTATTTCAATTTGTAAACTGTGCACGGCAGGCAGTCAACATGAGTCCTAATCCACTCCTACAAAGTAATTTTGTAAATGCATGACTAGCAATCAGGCAGTTTAATACACATTTTTGTAGCTTCTATTTATTCATAACTGTAAAGTAGCTGAGAGCAGGGAGCATATTTACCAGATAACCAGGTGTGGTTATCATGTCTCAACAAATTCTACCCCATTTTAAGGCATTTGTACTTCAAAGTAAATCAGTTTCCATCACATTGAAGTTTTTTGCTTTCTGGGTTTTTTGAGGGTAAGAAACGTACAGAGACTTTATTTCTGCCTTTGCAACTGACTCACTGAGAACTATGTGTAACTCTTTCCCATTATAAAGATACAGAACTAAATTGAAATGTTTGCTCATGTTTATATAAAGCTGACTAGAATATTGTCTTATTTGGAGATTACAACAGTAATCAACAAGTCCAATTCAAAAGGAATGTTCTTGAAGACCAAGATTATTCCACATCCCTTCACAAGTGTTTCCATAGGAAAAAAATCAGTCATCATTAGCCTGCTTGTTTATCTTTAACAGTGTTTTGTTTTTTTTTATTTGCTTGCTATTCTCTTAAAAAAAAAGAAAATCAAAGTTTTTATTTGGTCTTTCAGCTCCATCAGTTGGAAATAATGTTAAAGAAAGCCTGCATTCTCTTCCTAGCAATTTCTAATGTAATGCTGGAAACTAATTGTTTTTTGCAATGGTGAAGAGCAGATGAAGTGGAAAATCCCCCCTGAATCTAAGATGAACTAAAATTAACAAGAATACTTCTAGACACACAAATACTCAATTATAAGTTTGTACTGTGCCATTAGCCACTTTAAAGAATTTACAAATACTTATGGGTGAGATTTATTTAGGTCTTTCTTATGGGTAAGACCTGACCATCTTTTCTGTCTCCAGTGTGAGTTAGTTGTGGAGATCTGCCTTCACAGCCAGTGAAGAAATTCTTCTCAGGCACAATTGACCCCACCTGAAATAGTGAACTCCAGTAAGATTTGTGACAAGACACCTCTGCTCTTCTCCTTTAATCCTAGAGCAAACAAGAACCCTTGCCTGTGGCTGCCCACTTTAAGAGTCTTCACTGTGTGTTCTGAAATGTTCCAGCTGCTGCTCCCCTCAGCTGTCCAGCTCAGGAGCACCCTGTAAACAGGGATGTTCAGCCAGCTCGTGGAGCAGCTCCGGGACAAGTGCGAGTGTCCACGAGGAACACAACGCTCAGTGAGCTCCAGCGTGCTTTACCTCGCGTGCAGGGCCAAGACCTGCAGCAGGCAGAAATGCTTCACCAGGCATTACGTGTTCGTGTCTATCTGTTTTAAGCCACTGCTGTACAGGCTGTTTACCAAGAGTGCTGAAAGAGGGGGGTTCCCAGAAAAGCAGATCCCAAGAGCTGTTCAAAATACATTAAACAAAAGCAGCCCATGATAACCTAAGACAACAAGTTATCCACATCTAAATTACAAGGGTGGGGAAAGCTGATATTCTCCAGCTGTACAATTCTGCCAACACTGAAAAGCAGGATCATGAGACATGTACATCTCCAGTACATCTGTCTGACAAGATGTAAAGCCAACTGCTATTTCTAAGGGTTTACATGCAAGCTCATTTGAGAGTTAAATCTTATGATTTATTCAACTGGCTAGAAGGAAAATGCCAGTGCCATTCATTAACTTCTAAAACCAGACACTTTGTAAAGACTAGATATTATCTTGTTCATAAATTAAAGTTCTGTCCTTGCTTTCATATAATGCCAGTACATTCCATACATCAAGTGTGCACACAAATCACCTCCCACTTCATTTCTGTAAGCTCATTTGTATTTTAGCACAGAGCAAAGACGTACTATATCAGACAGAACAGAGATCCAGCTGGCCCTTTAAATGTATTTTCAAAAGTCATGTTCTTTATACACTACGTTACAAAGAAGTTTGCTACTGTATTAAACAAAGCAACACATTCTGATGAAAACGTTACCACAGAAAATATTATGTCACCTAATTTGTAATAAAAATCAGTTAAACAGACCTAAAAGAGAATGGAAGTCATGAATTTCTGGTATTTCTGCAGTTTGGATGATGCCAGGTAATATAAATAGTCAACGATCTTGTTTGCATGAACAAACCTTCCAAATTTACACATTAAGAATGCAAAAATGTACTTATCAAACCAACCCCACAGCTTGACATTACTCAGTGGTACTCATACAGCATTCAGAGTAAGAATAGCATCTCCAATCATGTTCTGACTTGAATTTGTAGTCAAGAACTTTTGTGGAAACTGCAGCTAATTTCACATGTCCATTCAAGTTTGCAGAAATGAGTCATATCCCTGGCCTGCAAATGCTACCTTGAAACAAGTTCTCATCTGTCTAGTCTAAAGGGCAACCATGGAAATTTTTAGCTTTTACTGCCAGAAAAATCTATTTTACTGTTTATTATCTCATTAACTCTGAAAAAATAAGGATGTGTAATATTCTGGAACAGAACTAAATTATACAGTGATTTCAAATTCTTTCAACTACACCTTACAACACATTTTATTTTGGTGAGATACTCTTCTGTAGAGTGCAAAAAGGAAAAAAGTAAAATCTGAGGGCTTACAGTTTGCAACAACTAAACCCACTCCCTCCCTTTTTTTTTTTTAATCAACACAAAATGAGGATATTATACAAGATTTTATAGACCTTACCAGGAAAATAGCTATGTGGTACGACACACTTATTTATAACATCCTTCTCTCAGCCTGGAGACTGAGATGCACTAACCTGATGCTGAAATTGCCTCAAAAGCTGAGTCTATCAGCACTTTAAAGGACCATGGAAACCTAACTATTTCAACATAAATCAGGGGAATGGATGCCCAGTACTTACACTGTCTCTTATATTACAAGACCTGGGATGGGAACTGTCATTTTCTATTCAGCTGTTCAGCTCTAAGCAGAAATGGATGTGAGCCAGTTTGCTTATCAGCCAGCATTCTCCAAGATGTCATCGTCGTGAGTAGCACCAGATAAGCAAAAGAGTAAAAAAAATCATCTCAAACAATCAGATTTCCACTTCTATGACTGTTTGTCTCCATTACAACCCTTGAATGTGTGGAAAACAGGTTTTTAAATAATTCTGCATTAAGAAATACCAGCATAAACCCAGCTGAAGACAGATACACTATGAAAAGTAATGTAAAGGTAAGTTGTAATTATTACAGACTTCCAAGTCTGACACCTTCAGAGACAAGTCTGATGCTCGAATAAAACCATTTAAGCATTAAGATCCCGAAGCTGGGATTTCCACAGGTGTCCAGAGGATCCCAGGACACAGCTGCTGTGTGCAGTGCCTTCCCTTCAGGAAGAAACCTGAACACCTCTAAGCAGCACCACAGGCAGGACCCTCTGGCTGCTGCTGTGTGTGGGGTGAGACACGGGACACACGGTCACACAGAGCCACAGACTGGTTTGGGTTGGAAGGGACCTTAAAGATAATTTCATTCCAACCTCCTGCCCTGGGCAGGAACACCTTCCACTAGACCAAGTTGCTCAGAGCTCCATCCAACCCGTCCTTAAAACACTTCCAGGGATGGAGCATCCACAACTTGGAAATCCTACAACTGGAGTTTCAAAACACCATACTCAGGCAGGGAATTTTGTTTTGTTGATGTATACATTTACAGACAGTTTTTATACATGCACACATGTGTATTTTTGACTGTTCATTCTCCCCACCCTCGAGCTATCACTGCAGATCTGTTGTTAATACAGTATCTCTGCTAGCAGAGTTCAGTTAATAATTTTCTCATACTCAAATGAAATTAAAAAGAAGCACTTTGTTTCAACGAACACACAACACGTGACTTCCTGGCTTATGCAAGCGAGTCACATATGAATATAAAACATTTCCTGTTTCAATCCACTGATTACTACTGTGACACCTACTCAGAAAAACAAACAATCCACGATCTCTGATGTTCATCTGCACAAAGCAAACAAGAGCCAACATCAAACTCCAGCAGATCCACCCCACCAGGATATTCTAAACTCCATGTAGAACTCGAAAAACACTATCCAGAATCAGCTTCATTTCTCAAAATGCTTAGCATTTCACATGTAAGTACTTTGCATATTTTAAGAAGCACATTAATATTCTGTTGTGTTAAATCACCTGACAACGATCCTTTAGACACAAAAGCTAGTTTGGCAACAGAAGTATTCACGTGTACCTTAGTCCACTCAGCTTCCCTGAGCGTGAATCCTCAAACGAAGTGAGCTGGATGAGCCAGTGCAACAGGAAAAAGAATACTGTCCTTTCCAGAGACAGCACTACTCCCACTTCTTTTAGACTGAAGACCAGAACTACTAAACACTCCTGAGGGTTTCGGTCTTTCCTCGTTCAAGAAAGATTGACGACATTTAATGGGGTTCAGTTTAAACCTGCATTTTGGCTTTAGTTATTGCAATGCCCACGTTCTCTTCTCCCCTTGTTACCACTCTTTCAGTTAGCTTCAGAGAAACAGATCCTATAATCCATATATATCACTCCTGAATAAATTCTGGGATAGACACCACAGCTGATCTCCCAATTACACTCAAACCAGCAGATTCTGTGAATTAACTGAACTTAGTAAGAAGCATAATCACAGTTTAGCTATCATTTTATTTCACTAAAAGACTAAAAATCTACTATTAGAAAAATCATGATGGAGACTTGGTATCTGATAAAAACCAAAGGTTTTATGACTGTTAAGTAACTAACTTCCTTACTCAGAAATTCAACAGTTATTTAATCAAGACAGACCAGAGATTAAGCTTTCTGTATAGCAGTATTCTCTACAAAGGACTGTAAGAGAAACTCAATTTCCCCCCTACCCAGTTATGTAATATTACCAAGATACTGCCCAAACATAATAAAGGTTACAAATAAACACCCCCACCTCAGGAAAGTAAGGGCTGGGCCATGTCACAACACTCATCCAGGCAGAAGTCATTATTACAGGCAGGGGTGGTCTCCAAGTCACCCATTTCCAATCTCTCCTCTTCCTGATCCAAGCCAATCAACAACATCACCACGGAGACACAGGCACACCTGTACAGCTGCTGAACTCACAGATGCCAGGAGATGCAAAGCTTCACCACCACTAGATTACACTGTAATTAAGTGCAGCTGTAATTATGTGCAGCTAAGTAAATTATATTTCTTTAGTGTTTTGTTCCTATACACTTGAGAAAGTCTTGTTTCAGCATGGGTTCAAGTTGCATCAGTTCCCAGCTCATGGATTTGCCACGTCCAGCTTTAAGCAGTCAGATGCTGCTGGCATGAAGGGAAACAGAATTGTCCTCATCAGTTTTGTTAAAAGCATTAGAATATGATGCCCTGCCAAAAAAAGAAAACTGGGAAACCTACTTCCAGAATTCCATACGTAGACTCACAAATCAGAATTACTTAGGCTGGGAAAGACCTTTAGGATCACTGAGTCCAGCTGCAAACCTAAGATTGCCAAGCCCACTGCTTGTCCTTGCACATCCATCTGCAGTGCTCCCTTCTACCCTGACACAGCTCCTAGAGCAGACTGCACGGTCAGGGAAGATGGAAGAGGTGCCATACATTCCAATTAAGTCAGACAGCACTTAACACATGGAAGTTAACAGGGTGCTGCAAACAGTGGGAGTACTCAAGCATCCTGCAAGATGCTGAGCTGTGACTAATAGCCTGCCTGCTCTCCAACAGCAGCTATTTCCTGCTTCTCTGAGGGAGCAGTTCCACATGCACATCAACACCAAAAATGAGCAAGCCTGTCCTAGCTGTTGCATGAATATCTTTTTAGAATAGCCTAGTTCACTTCCTGAAATACTTAATGCATGTACAGGTTTTAATTGCTGACAGTTTTAAATATGATGCTAAATAAAAAGACAAACTATCGGTGAGATCGACACTCATTTGTAGGTGTGGGATAACACATGTACAAGAGTTGATGCAACTTGCAGCTGATTCTGTTCAACAAGTCATAACGCATCTGAACTCCATTAAAACATAACCAGGAGCTCAGTATGAAAACACCCAGTATAACATTGTGCTTTACCGAATTATCCAATCAATGCTGTACCCAGGGCTGCCAAAAGACTTATCTTAGACGTATAAAAATCAGTCTTTGTCACCAAAAAAAATACAGGAATGAAGAGACTTGTCAAAAGTAGGAAGAGCGTGACCACAGGTATGGTAAAGAGCTGACTCATGCAGTAGTTCAGCTAAGAATTCTTATAAAGACTCTTTATAAAAAGTCACTGACACAGCCTCTGCCACCTTTAAGCCTCCCTTCCCTTTGAGCAGTAACAGTACATCTTTTCAAAGTGGCACACAAAAGGCAGACTATCAGAAATTGAAGCATTTTGATGCTACAATGATCAAAGATATGTATACTTGTATTATGCAAAATAAAAGAATTACACTGGTCCATGTAACTTCAGGGGAGCTCCAATCACTATTCTATTCCAAGTAGCCTCCTTTTAAAATTAACTGAAAATTTAGAAGATTATGCAAAATAGCCAGCTTTGCACAGATTAAGTCTTCCCTACTATCAAGGCTGTTTAGAGTCAAAAAAAAAAAAAAAGTTATTCCACTTAAAATACATGATCATTTTGTAAAGTCACAGCCATAACAAGCAGCTTTGACAAATCCACAGCTTATCTCAAACAACAGAGCACAGGAACCATCCAGCAATTTTTTAATGTGTTCTATCACTTTCAACACTTTCAAAACAAAACTAGGTTAGTAATGTAATGGAAGTACTTAGTTCTCATTGTGTTGGTATGTTTTTAAAGCCTAGAGACAGAAACACCCTCTCTTCATATTGAGAAGTCTAAACCTAACATTCTAAAGCAATAAGAAAACTCAGACTGACAGGTTGTCTTAGGTTAGGCTGCTCTTGACTTCTAAGAAAAAGTGAAAGTACACAGGCAAAAACAAAAGCATAAAAAATGGCAATTACTACTGATGTATCAAAGTATTGTTCAGATTAAAATACACTGCCTCTACCAGCAACAAAAGTCTACTATCTCTTATCAAGAAATGGGACTAATCACATAACATTGCTGATATCTTCGTTTTCAATTCACTCACAGCAACATAAATTACTCTAGATAGTCATATCCACACGTAACTGGCAAAGACCACTCTATGCAAGTGAAACAAATTACTTTGTTGCTCCAAAGCCAAGCAATTTGACTTATAAAAGGGACAGAGATAATCTACTGCTCATTCATGCATGAAGAAAAGAAACAAGAGGGGTCAGGTTTAAAATTTTAAAAGTACTATCCTGGAGGCCAAAATGGTTTTACAGGATTAGTCTTTTAAAATATGGCCAAAATTCCTACTTTACACTTTGCAGACTTTAAGAATTTTTGATAATGAACCCCGTTGTATCATATTACACATATCAACGTTTTATGAAAACAAAAATAAACAATCCCCTGAGTACTTCTGGTGAAAGGAATGCAGTCTGCTTCCAAAACCACCAAATATTATGCTTTAAAATTTGCAATTTATGCTTGTTTTATACATAGACCCCTTCTAATTACTGAGCAAACCCGCTGAATAAAGGCACAACATGATTCAGATCCCAAGTTCAACATCAGAGGTCTCACGCCAGGAGATGGAATAAACACCAGGGCATTTCAGAGGCTCTGGAAAGGCGGGCTCACCTTCACATCTGGAGGAGCAGCACCCACCTTTACTGGAGACGAGCTAGAAAACAAAACTGGTTTAAAACTTTCTACAGACACACGTTTCCGAACGCACGACTCGATGGAAGCTTTCAGAGGAGCCGGCTCTGCGTTCGGCCCCCGGGCGGCTGCTGCCCCCGCCTCACCTTCGATGTTCAGCTCGAAACAGACGTGGCAGAAGGAGAGCGTCTCCTTCTCGGTGCCCAGCTTGCAGACGCTGCAGATGTTGTCATCGTCCAAGTCGATGCTCACGAACTGCTCCTCGTTCATCGTGCCCTGCGGAGGGGACGGCGGCCACAGCGGCCGGCAGGGTTATCCCGGAGCCGCCCGGGCGCAGCTCCGCGCCCGCCGAGGGGGAGGGCAGGGGCGGAACGAGGGCGGGAGCGTCCCGGGAAAGTTTTCCCTTTAAAGAAACTGAGGCCAGGCCGCACAGCGGGGCCGCCAAGGGCCGAGACTTCCCCCTTCCCTCGCCCGAAGGCTGCCCCATCCCATCCCGTCCTGCTCCCCAGCAACTCCATCGCCAGCTCCATCATCGCTGCCCCCTCCATCCCGCCCTCCCTCTGCGCGCCAGCGGCGCGGACGCCCCGCCACCGCCAG
>VZTJ01002567.1:267967-282535 GCA_013397795.1 Orthonyx spaldingii | reverse complement strand
GGGCAGGGCGGCGGCGAGCGGCCGCGCTCCCCCCGCTGCAGTTGGTCTGGCCCGCGCGGGCGGGCCGGGCGCGGGCAGGGCAGGCGCGCGGGCGGGCGCTGTCGCGGCGCTCCTCCTGTCGCGACTGGGGCTGCTGGTCGTGATTCACCCGGAGCGCGTGGTTCACCCGGCCAGAGCAGTGGTGCAGAACGCAGAGGGCGCCCGGCATCCGGGGCGATGAGGTTTTGTTAGAGGTGGGGGCTAAAAACACAGTGTACAGCGATGGAATATCGACTCCGGTGAGGAACCGATGTGAAAACCCGGCCGGGGCTCTGCTGGCGCTGCGAAGGTGAAGCCGCAGCCGCTCACAGAATCACGGATTCTGGGTACGGTTGGAACGGACCACAGAGGATCACCTGGTCCCACCTCCCTGCCCAAGCAGGGTCATCCCAGAGCACATGGCACAGGATTGTGTCCAGACACTGGAATATCTCCAGTGAGGGATACTCCACACCTTCTCTGGGCAGCCTGTTCCAGTGTGTGTTCACTTGCACAGTAAAGTTCTTCCTCAGGTTTGGGTGGAAATTGATGGGTGTCAGTTTCTGCCCTTTGCTTCTTTGTCTGTTGGCTGGCACCACTGGGAAGAGGTCGATCATATCGGCTGGGGAACTTCCACAATTGACGGAAATTACGTACAGCACATTCCTACACGTCAAAGTGGGATTATTTATGGGAGAGCTAAGTAATCTTCCAGAAGCTCCTGCGTTGAAACACATCTCTGCAGTTTTGATTGTTTCTTTCATTGTGTTTTCTTGGGGTGTTTTCTTTGATTTTATTTAAAAAAAAAGACAAATGGATGGGATACCATCCAAAGGAATCTGAACAAGCTCAAGAAGGGGCCCATGGGAATCTCATGAGGTTTAACAGACCAAGTCAAAAGTGTTGCACCTGGGTTGGGACAACCCCTGGTACCAATCCAGGCCAGGGACGAACAGATCCAGAGCAGCCCTGGGAGCAGGACTTGGGGGTGCTGGTGGGTGAGAGGCTGGACGTGCCCCGGCCGTGTGCGCTGGGAGCCCAGAACCCCCCGTGTGCTGGGCTGCACCCAAACCCCGTGGGCAGCAGGGCAGGGAGGGGATTGTGCCCCTCTGCCCCTCTCTGCTGAGACCCCACCTGCAGGGCTGCACCCAGCTCTGGGCTCCCAGCACTGCCAGCACAGGCACCTGCTGGAGCCAGGCCAGAGGAGGCACCAAGGTGATCAGAGGGATGGAGCAGCTCTGCTGTGAGGAAAGGCTGGGAGAACTGGGATTGTTCAGCCTGGAGAAGAGAAGGCTCTGGGGTGACCTAATTGTGGTCTTTCAGTGCCTGAAGGGAGCCCACGGGAAAGTTGGAGAGAGACTATTTACAGGGGCCTGGAGTGACAGGACGAGGGGGAACGGCTTCAGACTGACAGAGAGTAGGTTCAGATTAGAGGTTAGGAAAAATTCTTTACTGTGAGAGTGGTGAGGCACTGGAACAGGTTGCCCAGAGAACCCTGGAAGTGTCCAAGGCCAGTTTGGATTGGGGTTTGAGCAACCTGGAATAGTGGAAGGTGTCCCTGCCATGGTTGGAACCAGAATATCTTTAAGGTCCCTTCCAGCCCAGGCCATTCTATGCTTCTATGATTTTCTGGAAAAAAGAAGTCCAACACTGTGCTAGAGTGCCATCCTTTACCTTTCTTAGGGAGCAAGTTAACTTTAGATTTGCTTCTGTTGGAGGATGATGGAGTGTATTTCACCACAGAAATCTTCCACAAATTGTTTCCGCCACAAGCTGAGAACTGGATTTGGGAGAGGGGCTGCATTTCCTTCTCCCCTCGTCATCTGCTCTTTTGATACATATGAAGGGTGGCAATGAAGCGGCACCTTGACTTCATTGCAGAAGAAATATTAAGACAGAAAAAGCCACATCAGCCTGGGGTGGAAGATTTAGAAACAGAAAGGAGAGACTGGACAAATGATGGTAGAGCTTTATAAAATCTATAATTATTGAAGTATTTTCCCCTGCAGAATCTGATGTCTATTGAGTCTCAACAGCTCATCACCACAGTGCAGCAGCAGCTGCTGTGAAATCCAAGGGCAAAAAAGTCATGAATCTTGTTAATAAATGACATGTGGGAGACAGTATGGCTCTTGGTAATTGAGCTGCTTTTCTTGTCAAATACTGCTCTAAAATATAGAGGTCATTGCAGTAAAAACAGTGAAGGAGAACTAATGTTTCAGGCACCAATTTCTGAAAAAAACCAGCAAATACCGAGAAGAAGATTGTGCAATCGTTGCTGCTGCCCATGGTGTGTGGTTTATATGTATTCATACTCATTTGTATTTCCTCCCTTGGTTTTTCAGTGCATGTAATTCTAGCTAACAGTTTACTTACACTGGAAAATTATTTTAGTAGGAATCAAATCTGTTCTGTCTTTCTATGTTTCTTTTTCCCTACTGAGTTTGCATTTCCTTAACAGGGAGGCTTTGGCAGTGATCATGTTTCAGTAATTCCCACTGCTTCACCTTCCCCCAGCTGCTTGGTCATGTTCCCACACTGTTTTCTCCCTGTGTTTCTGTGTTTGTGAGGTGACACAAGGGACTGGGTTGCTGATTTAAAGGAAGAGAGTTAATTCTGCCTCAGGTTGAGTCACTGTGGTTCACAATGCAGCCCTGTAAGCACTGGGGGAAGGCAGCTGAAGGGGTAATGCATGGATAAAAATGAGTACTCTGGACCCTGGATCATAAAATCATGGCTTCAGCTTCATCAGGGTCTTCCCTGCAAATAGCAAAATGTCGGAGATGAAAGCTTGTGGCAGTGTTTTATAGACATACTTAGTTCCGCTTTCCTGAGCGAAGATTTAGGAGTTCTAAAGCTAAAAGGCATTTTTACTGAAAAATACAGTGTTAAACAGGAGTCCAGGGGGAGGTGGGGTTGCTTAGGCACTATCAAAATTGCTGCAGTGGAGATCCCCAGCAGAGATCACAAATAATATTGACATTGCCCAAGTGAAAGTATCTGTGTAGGTTTGTATTTTCAAAGAGATTCAAGAAATGAGAAAAATTTGTAAAAAATTGGAATTTTAAACTCAGACTAGGTGAAGTAGGTCTGCCTCCCTGAAAATTAAAAAGTAACTTACTGAAATCAGCCTGACTTTTTCATCTGCCCTCTCTGCTCTCTCCCTTCTGCTCTCCCCTGGGCCTGGGGATATTTTTCCCCTCGGCAGGTCAGGCAACTGTGGCTTTTCCAGGCCCTCTGGCAGATCTTCATGTTCCTCAGGCATTTTTGTCTGCAGTTAATAAACACATGCATTTTCTCCAACTCTTCTGTTTTGCTTTTTTTTTTGGTATTCTGGTGGATTTTTTCCTAGTTTCTTTTACTTGTTGCTGTCTGGTTTTTTTACAGATCTTTTGTTCTTGTTCTCTACCTCTCTTGTTTTCTAACCTTTCCCAGTTTATTTTCTCTTTCACCCCTGGAAGACAAGTATAGCTGGGAATGATTTGCTGTACTCCCTATCCTGTACCCACTCCTCTATTTTGTGACCTGTTATCTCTTCTTATTCTCCCAGTCCTCTTTCAACTTCATTCAGTGTGCAATCTTTACTATAATGTCCTATTTAAAATCTTTATTGACTGGTCCTTGCCCCCTTAGTGTGTGGCATAAAACCTAACAGAAAAGGGGTAGTTCCACATTCCCTATCCCTGCTGTTTCCTTTGTGTTGGATCTGGTGGTCCCATGGCTGCTGCAAGGTGAAATGAGTCACAAAAGAGAAGAAAACAAAATTAAAAAGAAAAATCAAAGCCTTTCTTCATCAGCTCGTTGAAATGTCTGTATATTCAGCTGTATCCCTGCTAGATTTGGGGTAAGGGTTTTTGGGGTGGGAATGCAACTGACCTTTCAGCAGCCTGAAATTGCATCAAACTTGATGTAATCACTAGTTTTATCCCTTGCTCCTAGTCCTTCTGTTCCTTTATCCAGTCCCTTTGCCTCATCTCCCCTCCAGGCCATGATCTCATGATCCTCTTTTTGGCAGCAGTGCCAGCAGAATTATTCCCTGCTTCTACCCATTTTCCACCCTGTTTTTTTAGATTTGTTGTAGGGATATGGGCTGAAAAGTAACCAGCATCAGATTCCTGTCCAGTTTCCGGCATGATTGCCCAGACCCTCAAGAGAGCAGCAGCAGAGTTAATTTAAGCCAACTGCCTGAATCCCTGGGTAAAGACAGCCCAGGGCTTTCTTCTCCTGCCCTTTTCTGGTTTCCTCTTCTTCCCTTTGTGACTGTTTTTCTCCTGTCCCTTTCTTCCATGTCCCTCCTTCTTCTGCCATGTGAAACCACACAGTTTCTCCACTGCTCCTACTGTAGACCACCCCTGTCTGTGCTGTGGCACACCACCAGACTTTATCTCATCTCTTCTTTCTCTTCTCGAGCTCACTGAATTGCATGCCTTCATTAAACAGAGATCTCCTCCTGTAGAAGTTTAGTTTTGTTCGTTGGTCAGTTTGTGACAGAAGATGTAGGGATCAGTAAACTCAGCACCAGACTTGAAGAGACACTGCTAAGGGAAATTTTTAAAGCTTACCATAATACCAGTGGTCTAATTCACAGATGTCATCTCAGCAAAGCAGCAAGAAAAGGATGGGTTACTCATTGGATTTTGGCTTCATGATTGGCCACTGAAATGAAATACCAAGCTAGTGTGAAAAAGCATTCCTTGGAAAGTCATGTCCTGTATTTTTTGAGGTTAGAAAAACAAATCTGCCATTCATCTATGAGGCCACAAAATGAAGGAAGCTGAGCCAGCCTAAAATTGCACTTGAGTCACAGCACACAAGGGTGGAGCAATAATTTGTGTCTTATAAACAAAGGCTGGTAGCAGGTTGCTGGCTCCAGTGGATCGGAGACGGGATAGATGAGTATGTGGGTATTCAAACAAGTCATGAATGAGAGACAGAGGAGGGGAGTGACTTCTGTGCCTTCACACTCTGGTAGAAGACTTTCTAGTAACTAGTTTATCCTGATTTTCTATTCAGAAGAACACACACAGGATTTCCTAATGCTAACAAGATCCCATTGATTAATTGTAATGATGAAATTGCACTTAATTTCTAAGTGGTGTTCATGCATTCCTTTTTTATCCATAGATTTAAATATCCTTTACAATGCCTCTTACCCCTTTAATGATCAACAGTGCTCTTTAAAGCTCTTTACACTTCTTTTTCCAAGGTTAATAGAATATATTGTCCGCTGCACCAGCCTTGTTTCTGGCACAGCCTCATTTTCCTTCTTGATCATCACAACAATGCGCAAAGTTGTGATGATCACAGAAAGTGCTGTCCCAAGCTCAGCATGCCTTCCTCCTGCCCAAATCTCAGCCCTCCAATTCCACCTGAATCTCCCTTGACCTCTCAGTATCATTTGACAATGCGAGTCATTCCATCATTTCAAAAATCAAGATTTCGTATTGGCTTTTGTGTTTTGCCCAGTGTGCCTTCTAATTCTTGGCTATTTCTCTTAAAGTAGCTGATTTTTGTTAATCAGCTTTTAATCAGGATCTGTAATACATCCCCTGAAGTACTCATGGCTGTGAGCCCTGTGTTTAGGTCTCTTATCCATGAGTTTGGCATTGACTCATATCTTCCTGTGGTCGTTCACAGCTCTTCCCCCCTGTTGCTGGCCTGTCTTTTCACACCCAGTTATAATCAGTACCTTTTTGCCACCTCCTTCAGGCCAGCTACCACAGCTTACACTTGGCACAGTACATTCAGGTCCTGGTTTTTTTCTGTCACAAACCTCTCTTTCTCCCTCTTTGTACTGTAAATGCCTCACTGCCCTTCCAGCCATTTAGGTCTTTAAACTGAATGCTGCTCGCAGTCTCTGTGGAGCTATGCATGAACAACGTGCCTGTAGGATCTTGTTTCTTCCTACATGTCAATTAAGAGATCCAGCCTTGTTGACTGTCCCATTGCCCCTGTCACTTCACACCTCAGCTATTACCACCTTTTCTGTGTGCCTCCTGCCACTTCCACTGTGTTCCCCCGAAAGCTCATTCAGAATTGCACTGTGAGGATTATCTTCCTTGCTGACATAATGTCTGTGTCTCCCTTCTGGCTCTCTGGTTCATCAGCATGAAAGGCAAACTCATTGTCCTCTTCAAAGTTTCTGATCGATTGACTCTGCAGTGACTCAGCATCCGTGTGGCGCTGAGCACAGCCCTCACTGCTCTCTGTCAGGAACACTTGTCTTCACTGTCTCATTAGTTATTTCTCACACAGCCACCTCTGGCCTTTTTACAAAGTACCTCTTCCTCTGCTGGAAGTTCCTCACAAACTTCAAAGGAATTAGTTTGTGCTATTATCTCACCCAAGACTTATTTCTGCATTGTTGCCCAGAGCTGAACATGTAAAATGTAGTCATTGTGCTCTGTACCCTCCATTCTCTTCACCAGTTCTACTCCTCGTATTTTTGCAACCTACAAATTCTAGTCTTCTTTTTATTACACATACTAATGCAGTTCTTAACAAGCCTTACAGCCATCAAACTGTGGTCCTCTGAAAATTCTTAGGTAGTCTGCTTGTCTTATGTTGCTTGAGTAAAAGTCTTGTGAAAGTTTTGGCTAACCAACAGATAATATTACGTGAGGAGTTTTGGGAAGACCCAAAGTGCCACTGGCTCCTTAAATGTGAGGGCCACTGAGTAGCACAGAAAGCCCTGATTTGTGATAAGGAGAATCTTTGTAATAATATGTTGTAACAACATCACAGCATTATGAAACCTCCATATGCACCTACAGCATTATGAAAGTTCTGTGGTCTTTAATGGCTTTTCACATGTTGAAATATCAACAGGGAAAGGAAACAGTAAGGTGGTTACCTGTCTGAGAGAGCAGAGAGATGTGTGTCACTATCTGCTATACAGATTAAGGAGTGGCTTCTGAAGCATGTTGGTGTTCCAGTATCTTGGCAAATGCTCTATACTTTCCTAGAGAACTGGCAGCATCAGCTGTGCTATTGGAATACAGAGTGTGCTGTCCTCGTACTACAGTATGAGTATTACAGTACAGGAAAACAGCATCCTCATACTACTGCCCTCACAATTTCTTTTCAGTCCTAAACTGTTCTTTAACAGGATATCAGAAGGGGCTGATGCATTATGTGGTTCCTTCCCCCATTTATTTCCCAGAGTAAAAATTCAATAGATTAAAAAAAAAAAAAAAAGGAAAAATCAGATGCCTGTGTAACATTGCACAACAAACTAAAAACTTTTAGTGAAGGTTGTCAAAAATGAGTACCACCTTCTCTTTCAATGACAATTGTTTGAATTATTTCTTCTCTATCCTCTGTATTTTGGTGATAATAATCCTCCAAGTGGTAGGATTCCTCTGTGATAGTAAGGCTTGCCTCAAGAAACATGTACTCGCTTGAAGTGTGTGAATTTTTCACTGCAGCAGTAACTCCAGTTACTGCTGCAACACAATCATCCTCTTTGGAAACTCACTTAACCAGTGACACTGCTGCTACATATGCCTCTTGCTGCTGTCACTGTTTCTGTGTTTATACACACACATGTTTAAAAGTTACTGCTTCAACAAAAAGAGTGAATAGGGCATCAGAGGGGATGTACTTGCAGAAGCAAGCAGCACTTTGCAGCAATATGAACTTGCACTTGTGTGGATGGTGAACCCACCATAACACACTGGCCACTGAGGTTCCCTGTTGCAGAGGCTTTTCCTGTGTGACAGGAAAACTGTCACAGGGTGACAGTTTCACTGCAGCATGGCTGTTAGCATCCCTGTGTCCAGGTTATCGGCTGAGTCCTGCATTCCGGCTCCGCCGGGTGTGTTTGGGTGTATTTGCACCAACTGTACATCCAAAAACCACCTACATCAGCAGCAGGAAGAGTTAGTGCCATACCACAGTGTCAAAAGAGACCATTACTAATCCAGACTAGATGCCTAAACGCTGGAGAAAATGAAAAATGAAAGAGAATGTGGGCTGTGAATTTTAGGATCACCTGGGCATGACACACTCTGCAATATTTCTAATCACACACGCAGGTGGGGACTGGCTGAGGCAGGAGGGTACCTCAGGACACTGCCTGGTCCAACCCCTGCCCAGAGCAGGTCAGCCAGAGCAGCTTGCTCAGGGCTGTGTCTGCCTGGGTTTTCAATACCCTCAAGGTTGCAGACTCCTCGGCCTCTCTGGGCACCCTGTGTTCAACCACCCCCACAGTGAACAGGTTTTCCTTACGTTTCAGTGAAGTTTCCCATATTTCACTTAGTACCCGTTGCCTCTTGTCTTGTTGCTGGATACCACTTCCTCCTCTTTAGTCCCCTCATCAGCTCTTTTTACCCACTGAAGAGATCCCTCTGAGCCTTCTCTGCTCCAGGCTGGACACTCAGCTCTCTGTGATTCCCTGTAGAACAAATGCCTTCAATCACTGTGGCACTCTGGCTGTCTCCAGTGACACTGCACCTCTCCTGTTGGGGAACCCAGCGCTTGACCCAGCCCTCCAGGGTGTTTATATTCTCACCAGGGCTGAGCAGAGGGGAAGGATTGCCTCTCTTGACCTGCTGGCAACACTGCTTAATCCAGCTCAGGAGGCTGTTGGCCTTCTGCACAGCAAGGGCACTTTGCTGGATTATGTCCCACTTCTCGCCCACCAGAGACCCCAGCTCCTTTTCTGCAAAGCTGTTTTCCAGCCAGTTGGTTCCAGCTTGTCCTGGTGCATGGGGTTATTGCTCCTGGGGCTCAGGACTTTGCACTTCTGTGTCGAACTTCGTGAGGTTCCCACCAGCTCATTTCTCCAGCCTGTCAAGGACCATCTGAAGGGCAGCACACCCCTCCCAGTTTCGTGCCAACCGCAGACTGGCTGAAGACACACTCTCCCATCATCCAGGTGGCTGTTGAAGATGTTAAACAGTCTTGGCTCTGCATCAGCCCCTGGGCTGCACCTTTAGGGATTGGTTTCCAGCTGAACTAACTGCTGCTGATCACACCTTTTTGAGCTCAGTTCCATCAGTTTTCAGTCCACTTCATGTAGTTTTATCTAGTCCATATGGCAGCAGTTTCCCTGTGAGGATGTTGTCAGAGACAGTGTTGAAAGCCTTGTTAGAGTCGAGATAAAGAACGCCACTGCTTGTACCTCATCCTCTGAACTAGTTATTTTATGGAAGAAGGTTTTCAGGTCATGAGCACGGTTGTCCTTTCATAAATCCTTGCTGGTCCTAGTCACCTTCTTGTCCTTGATGTGTTTGGAAATGATTTCCAGGATAACATGTCACATCCTCTTCCTGGGGATCAAGGGGAGGCTCTAGTTCTCCTTCGTGCACCTTATGGCCCATCTTGAAGACAGGGGTGACATTTGCTTTCTTCTAGTCCTCAGAAACCCCTCCTGATTGCCATAGCCTTTCAAAGATGATGGAGAGTGTCCTCACAGTGACATTGTCCAGCTCCCTCAGCACTCATAGGTGGGTCCCATCAGCTGTCAGGGCTCTGGGTGTGTCCAGGTTGTTTATATGCTCCCTAACTGATTCTGCTCCAGTGAGGGTTCAGCCCTTCTTGCTCCAGACTTTCCCACTAGGTTCCAGGTCTCATGGGCCTGGCATTTCAGCAGGCTGGTTTTTACTGGTAGTCAAAGTCATTCCATACCATGGCCTTTTCCATGTCCTGTGTCACCAGATCCCTTGCCCTGTTAAGCAGTGAGCTCACATTTTTCATGGTCCTCTTTTTGTTGCTGATGCACCTGTAGGAGCTCTTCTTGTTGCCCTTCACATCCCTCACCAGACTTAACAACCCGTTGGTTGATGGGTTTCCTGACCCCATCCCTGGACATACCAGATTCCTGACTGTCTTACTGATTCCATTTATCAGCCTCTGAAAAATGCAGGTGGTGCCCCATGCAGCTGCCCAACACACATGTTGTCTCTAATAAACTTAATGAGAAGCAAAGGCTGTGTTTAGTTGTGTCTTTTTACTTAATGAAAATTAAAATGACACATCACTGTGTGTGCCGGCTGGGCCTTGATCTCCAAAGAATGCCAGTTAGTATTAGGCTCATTATTGACAGTGGCCTAGTTTCCATTGATGGAGTCATTAAAAGTTTTAGTCTGCAAAGTCAGGAAAAAGTAGTGGCTGATAGTCCTGATCTGAAATAAGGGGAAAAGAAAAAAGGCTCAAACCCAACCTGTTTTGTTAATCCATCCATGTACATGAAAACAACACAGCAGGATTGGGGAACTAATCCCATTTCAAATCAGATGCCTGCTGGTTCTATTTAATGAGCATTATGTCTGTTTCTTTTTTAACCCTGAAATATCTTAATTCATATACTAGCATTCTGCTTTTTAAAAATTACTATATTTTCATCAATTCTGGTAAGGTATCTGCTTCTATAAGTGGACCAAAGATGGATTGCTAACTACCACTGTTACTGCCAAACCACATGCTGAACTTCATTCACGTGAAAATACCCAGGAAATGGAATTAGCACAGAGTCCTGTGAGCACTGGCACTAATGAAATTTCCTGCAGGTTTGTACCTTGTGAGTAAACTCTAGTGTGTAGGAAGAAATAAAGTTATGGGAGATTGTCTTTGAGTTGAGACATTAAAAACATCTTTCTCTTCACACATCTTTAGTACTCAATAAATATTTTATACACTCACACTGCACTCTTTTCCTCTGTAGATGCTCTGTCAAGATCTCTACACCCTACGTACCTACTTTCATTAAATTTGCAAAAAAATTATTGGGACTTTTGTCTCACTGCCAAATAAGGCTAAGATTGGAGACAGATCTAAAAACTATTAACAGAGGTTAAGGAAGGGCATTTTTCATTACCCTGTGCCAAAGGCCATGTCAGCAGAATGAGTGAGTGTGTCATGTACCATTTTAATTTTAATGTTAATATCCCTTGATAGCAATGCTCACACAGAGTCCAGGATCATGAAGAAATAGTGCTCCAATTGTATTGATTATCAATATTAGCTATATAATGATATTAGGGGAAATATAAATATATTTATGTAAATTTTATTCTTCAATGTAGACATCAGCTATTATCCTAGTACTATTTATCCTCTCATCATCTACTATATTAATTTTGTGTCTGCTTCAGAATACCTGGGGAAAAAAAATCCTCATTCCCCAAAATGTTTTTATCTTAGGTGATGTCTAGAAATTTGTTGAAATAGTGCAGAACATGTTAAAATGGGTAGAGAGTTAATTAAAAATTTAAATTAAAATTAAAAAATACATATCCATATACTGGTGTCTATGTAAGGGAATGCCTGCAGTAATAATTTGTTCAACATCCTCTTCAGCCTAGACATCCTCATCATTCTCTGTTGGTTTATTTGTTTAGTTTTCAAGCTAGGGCAGCCAGTTCATGTATACAAGCAGCCTAAAGAGTTCCCTCAATAGCAAAATACTTGCAGTAGCATATTTGTAGCAAAATACCTGATGTCATGAATAGGAAACTTATGACATTAAAGATCAGGTAAATCAGGCCAGTGTGTTCAGTCACTTCACCACATAATTGTTAGCAGACCAATCTTTATATTTTTCATGCATTTCAGATTTTGCATCTTGGCATCACTGACTTGTGTAAAGGTACACACCATCATTCCAAATCACTGTTAATTTTCCATGTAGTTTGAATGATTCTTCCTTCTTCTGTGCAACAGCTTAAAAGGCAAAATGCTTTTTTGGATGGATGACACAGAAGCATAGCAATTCTGCATGTTACTGTGATACAAGTCCTAACACTGAGAGAAGAATACACGTTTGCAAATGATGGGCTCTCAAGATTATCAGAAGACTTAAAAGTGGCTGGAACGACAGGAGATTTGCACCTGTAGATGTAAGTCAGGTATAAAGTGAAGTTTCAGTAAACAAAAGCTGTGCTCCGCCGAGCAGAGCAGCGAGAAGACGGACACGCCACAGCGGCAGCACGGCGGCGCTGACCTACTTGAGCAAGCAGTGCTGCAACCAGCATGCAGCTCTGGCTCTATTTCAGCAAAACAGTGTGTGACCTCCCAGACTGGAATGTCATTTGAAACATTAAATGACCAGACATATCTTTTGGCAATGCACTTATTAACTTTTGACTTTATCTCCAGCACACAAGGCCACCTCTTACATCACGGTGATGCAATGCCTACTAATTGAAAGTCAATTTTCTGCCAGCCAAGGACATTGGCTGCAAAAAGCAGACACAAATATGTGCAGAGGGGAGATATTTTCATTATTTCTTCCTCTGACTCCCTCACTCTACCCACCATCTCTCTTTGCTACTTTCTCACTCCCATCTGCCCACACATCAAAAACCCTTAAAGTATAGCTTCACTATGGAAGGAAAAGAAAAAAACGTAGAATGATATATTCTGGCAATCAGGAATGGTCGTGCTATGAGAAACTGTTAGAAATTTATTCCTTAGGATGTTTCTTGGCAAAGCAAGCTAGTGAACAGGTGTATCAAATAGCACTGCTACTCGTTTTTTGAAGGGAAAGGTAACAACTGTCTTGATGAACTCTTGAGCAAAGTCTGAATGAAACTTCTGTTGCTTTTCAGTGCAGGTTTGCTTAGATCCTGTTTAAATTCACAAGACATACAGGATTTAGAACTAACATTTCACAAGTCTGCCAAATGCTCTGTCAGCTTTTAATATTTCTGGTTAGTGTTTTTTAAAAAATCTGGTTCACTCATTCTCTAGCCTTCCTGATATATTTATCAAAGGCACATTTTTGTACCAGATATAAAAATCCTAGCAGAGAAAGATTGTTGACCTAGAGGTTTTCTGAGTCTTAGGCATTTAGAAATCTCCTTTGTAAGCAGAATTAAATTATTGCTGAGTGTAGGAGAGGCCAAGGTAGCATGTTTCTGTTTTGAATTGCTGCAGGTTTTGCACATAGCATGATCGCAAATGCAGCTGTTTCTGACTGCTCACATTGGGAAAAGCACCCAAGAGACATTAATGCCAAAATCTGGAGGGAACTGCCTGGCTGAACAGAGGCAGAAGCAAGCAAAACTATTAGAACATAGCTGGAAGAATGTGAAAAACACAGTCTGCTATTGGGAAGTGACTTCTCTCATGGGTATCCCAAATTTTGGTGCTACTGTGTAGTTATACAGCTCACTCACATAAAACTTGATTAATTCAGTTGAAGGATTCCTAGTCATTTCAGTGGGTTTTGGCCCAAAGGGGTAGATGTCCATTCAGTTGCTGTCTTTCTCAGTTTTCCATATGCTCTCCACTTGGATGTATAGAAACTTCCTGTTTCTTGCTTCAGCTCTGTTGGATCCTCAACCAATGTGCTAATATAGAAAATTTGACCAAATTTAGAAAATTGAAATAGTTTCTTGTACAGAATGCAATGAATAGTGATATCCAAAGTTGCTTTATAGCTTTAGCAGACACAAACCTGGTTGATATATTTTCTAAGTTATGGAGAGCTTCAGACCCTCTTCCACATCTCAGTAGTGTGATTTTGGCTTATCTTTGCATTTAAGAGCATCAGTGAGGCTTGAGGGTATTTTGTGTTTCATCACTTTCTCATCTCATAACTATGTTTTACCTCTTCATTTTCTTTAGGCTTGTTACAGAACACCTGGTGCTGAAGTTCAGCAAGTGAAGTGTTAACATCCAAGGGAGCCTGCCTGACTTGCATGCTGATGTTAATGAAGCTGTGAATTGTGTCATATTAGCCTCATTTGCTTCCCATATGCTTACTCTCATTTTCTCCTCAGAAGCCGCAGCTCCACTTTTTGTCTTCATTTGTATGCCCAAAATGCAGCAAGCTTAATTACCAATTATAACCTTACTCATTTAAAGGCTAAATCAACTGGAAACAATGCTAAAAAGTGTCTCCCTTGAGGAGAACTGAAGACTTTGTGTTAATTTTCTTCACATATTTTGATTAGTATAAAGCACTGTGTAACTTACAAGTTACTCTCCCCAAATGATGTTCATTTTAATTCGAGATGACACGTGCGCACTCACGGGATGACAGCCTGAGAAACCCGCCGTGTCTGCCTCCTTCAACTCTGACCTGCCATGCAAAATTATCTCTCTCTGGGAAACTCTCAGTGTGGCACCGGAGTGCCCAGGTCTGCCAGCAGCTTTTTATTTATGGCCACCTTTTCCTGCTTTATTTTTTTACTGCCTGACTTGTGCTGTTTGCTCAAGGTTGGAAGTCCCTTGTGAGTTTCTTCTAAATGCAATTTCTTCCATCTTAGGAAATGAGAACTCCATAAACTTCCAGGTAGGTTTCATGGGACCCATGGAAGGCATAATAGCTGTTTGGCTTGATATACTAGTGATTACCACATAACATCCCTCCAATCAATACTGCAAAACTCTCAGACACTCTTAGCTCCTGAGTGAATTTACAGTTCCTAGTGACAATCTCCATTACTGCAGTAAAGACCAGAGGAACTGGAAGAAAAGAAAAGTAGATTTAGAAAGCTGCCATTATTATTTATGGAATACTTGCATGCTATAATTTGTCAACTATTTGGAGTGTGCCACCCTCTGTTTATGTCAGATGCAAGACATGTTTTTCAGCTGTCC
>VZTJ01002567.1:252058-267942 GCA_013397795.1 Orthonyx spaldingii | reverse complement strand
TTTTTTTTTTTTGCAAAGCAAAAATGATAAGGTATTGAAAATTCTGTGCTTTTTAAATAAAAATAACAAAATAAAGCAAATATTTGGAGCTACTGATGAGCTCAGTGCATTCACATTGCCTGTAGCTCAAACTTGAGCAGAACCTATGACTGAAGTGGTTGTTGTGTGTCCCACACATGTTGGCAACACATACAGAGCCACCTGTACCCATCCCTTACCTTCTTTTGAAAATGAGAGGTTCCAACCCTGCTTCCGTCCTGGGAAAAAACTTACACAAAGCATTCACAGCCCCCTCATCTTGTATGGTTCATAAAGGTTTCAGCCTCTGACTTAGCAGAAGAGGCCCCTTTCATACACCCAGAAATGACTAAACAGAACCTCATAATAAGACTAAGATGTTCCTCTGCATTTAACATTCACTCTGGATTGTCCCTCTTTGATTTTTTGACCTATATGTGCTTTACGGACCACCTCTCTGCCTGTGATGGATAAATAAACAATAGTTTTGCCATTATTCCAGGCAGAACTGGAGTTTTTCCCTATGTGTCTCTTTTCCTATTAATTCTACCATCCTTTCTCTAAAAGTATGACAGTAAGATTTTGCTCTGTTCAGCTTGCAGCAGGAAGCCTGAAGGGATATGATTGCTCTTTTTTATTACACTGAGCAGATGAACAGGAGGGAAAAAGCTCAAACACTGAAGAATGGTAGGGATATAGAAACAAATGTACATAAACTGGTACAGCTCATCTTGAAACCTAGCAAAATGTTCTAATAATCAGGAAAAATAAGGTTCCTGAAGCAGTGTGATGAGAAATCTAGACAGCTTTAAAAAGGATTTTTCTACAGTTTATGGAAGAAATTATATTAATACCTGTGAGAGCAGCATGTTCTAAGTGACTGAAATTTTCCATTCTTGTCTTATTTCTGAGGTCCTCTGTCCTTAATATCATCATGGATGGATGTGGACCTGTTGGAGCCAGGCCAGAGGAGGCACCAAGATGATCAGAGGGATGGAACAGCTCTGCTCTGAGGAAAGACTGAGAGAATTGGGATTGTTCAGCCTGGAGAAGAGAAGGCTTTGGTGTGACCTAATTGTGGCCTTCCAGTGCCTGAAGGGAGCCCAAAGGAAAGTTGGAGAGAGACTATTTACAGGGGCCTGGAGTGACAGGGCAAGGGGGAATGGCTTCAGACTGACAGAGAGTAGGTTTATGTTAGAGATTAGGAAGGAATTCTTCCCTGTGAGGGTGATGAGGCACAGGCACAGGTTGCCCAGAGAAGCTGTGGCTGCCCCATCCCTGGAAGTGTTCAAGGCCAGGTTGGATGGTGCTCTGAGCAGCCTGGGATAGTGGAAGATGTCCCTGCCCGTGGCAGTGGGGTTGTAACTAGCTTTGAGGTCCCTTCCAGCCCAGGCCATTCTATGATTCTGTGACCATCTTGTACACATATAAAAACCACAAATGGAGATGAGGCTATGATACAGGTAATATATGTTTCCCTTTCACCAGTTTTTCACATTTTGGCCTTGCTTTTCTCACACCACCTGACATTTTTATTCCATTCCCTATTCCTGGGATGTATATGACATTGTTTTTTTCTTTTAGCTGAAGGGCAGGCTTGCAAATCTCTGTTAAGAGCATGAGTGCACTGCTGAAAAACTGGCAGGCAAGAAAAAAGATTTGGAACTGTTGAAGGTACCTAGATAGGCATTTTCACACAAAGATTTACATAGTGGCTTTAAATATTGGTTTTGAGGGAATTTCCTCCTTGGCAGTTACCAAGAGAGCTTGCTCTTGGGAAGAGCTGGTGCTTTTGGAAGCGCTATGGGAGAAATTCACATTTATGCACCATTTACATTACACTGGAGATGATGGTGTGGCTCTTTAGTGACCTTCTGGTCTTTAATTTTTTAGCATGTATCCATGCCATGAAAGTTCTGCACACAATGTTTCAATAACACATTACTGGGGTTGTGCAGCAACGCTGGCATTTCTGTCACCCGTGCCTCACTCTGCAGTGGATGGATCATCTTAATGCCTTGGTGATTCCTATAAGCTTTTTGCTTCACAGTACTCAGCACCTTGGGTGAGGATTAAATTCTGAGAGCACAGCAGGTGTGTCCCTAAGTTTAGCTGCTCTATTTATAGTGTTTTCCTGTAAGCATAACACTACAATTGTCACTCACACTGTCTTCCTCCAGCTCTGCATGGCACCAGGCTGGGGACGTAATAAACATCCTTTTATGAATATGGCCTTCTTGGAGAAATGAAAATTAATTGCCTCAACAGCATCACATGTAATTAAACAGAAAAAGGTTATTATGAAGGGTATTTAACATAAATGGTCATCAGGAAATTCTGAGCTGGGTTTTAATATAGCAATACATTTTTTTTGTTGATTTCTGCTTTGCAGTGATAAATTTACATCAAATTGCCTGTGAAAATGAGGTACAAATTCATATAGACATATTTCCTGCACAATATAGTGAACAAAGCATAAGAGCACGGGAGAAGTGATTATTGCATTTCAAAATTGGTTATTAACTTCCGCCTAACTGCCCTGATAATTGCTAGTCTAAGCTACAAAAGGAGACAGACCAATGCAATCATTTATTTTGCTCTGAAGCTGGTGAAGTGCTCACTGTGGCAAATAGTTTTCAGGCAAAGAACTGCAGCAAGAGACAAGAACATCCAAATCTTATTTCAATTAACGTTTTATGTCCGGGAAATGTTAACAGTGGTGTGGTTAGTGATACCTATTTGCTAAAGAAGCTCTTGTGGATCCCTGGAAACAGCTTTGTTGTTGTGCACTGTGCTTCAGTTCCGCAGCAGACACGGGTGACTGAGGGAAAGTCAGCAGAAAACAGCAGAGGTCAAAACAGGAAATCATCCGTGCACAGGCCGTGTCGTTGCCCTTTGAGGAACCTTTACAACACCTCAGCAGTGTGAAAAAAAAATCAGTAAAGCTGGAAATAGGCATTGTTTTTTTCAAATAATTTGCTCCTTAAGGAGAGTGATAGTCTATTGGTTTAGATAAGGTGACATTTTGAAGACTTTCTTCACAGCAGAGGTGCAGAAATGTTATCTGCTGGTTTAGATAAAAACTTGATTTTGGAGCACCACTTTATAAGAAGGAGTTAAGATTGCAACTAACTTACTGCAGCTAAAGTAAAGAAAATGCGAGGCTCTGTCTTTCAACACAGAAGCTCACTCCATTTTTCCCCCTGTAGTGGTGACATAACATTTACATTTCCACAGATAATGAAGTAGATCTTTCAGCGGACCAGGCCCACAGGGCACTCATTCCCAAATTTAAAGTATTATTTTGCTTTCCATCTGCTCCATATGGAGTTTGAGGTAAGCTGTTCTTAATGTCTTATGAGGATCCCTTTTTCTTGAAAGCAAATGCACTTTTCATTTTCTTCTTTAAACACAAAAGATCTTATTACTACCTGTCGCGGCTTTTCTTTCTGCAGTTGCCATTACCACTTTTAATTGGTAATTCACTAGTTTTAGAGATGAGGTTTTTGAGCCCATAAAACTGCAGGGAGCTCACTCTTAGTCTAAATGGATCTTCTGAGGATACAGGAAGACTCAACAATGTTACTCACATCTCACAAAAGGCCATGGAAAGCAGTGTCTATTACTTTTAAACATTTTCACAGTCAACTGCTCCTTCCCATAACTATGTTTATTTCTTATTTGTCCTTAAATACATTCCAGGTAGGAAATTAAATAAAGGAAACATGCAGCTTTTTTCTGCCAGGGGTCTCTCCCAGAGCAGTTCCCTTGCCCTCATCTTCCTAAAGTGTTTGTGCAACTGCCTTAGTCTCTGCGAATGATTACCATAAAAATCCACATTAAGGGCCAACAGATCTGTCTTTCATTTATGGAAATGGGACCAGTAGGATGCAGTTGCAATGCCCTCCCGATTCAAAGGTCTCTTCAAGGGCTGAGCCTCTGGGGAGCATTTTGCCCATGGCTTTCCCATAGAGGTGCCTCCTTTTGGAATATCCACCCAGCAGTACCTGAGGTGCTGGACCATGACATGGAGAGAGACTATTCACAAGGGCCTGGAGTGACAGGACAAGGGGAAATGGCTTCAAACTGACAGAGAGTAGGTTTAGATTAGATATGAAGAAGAAATTCTTTATTGTGAGAGTGGTGAGACACAAGAACAGGTTGTCCAGAGAAGCTGTGGATGTCTCATCCCTGGAAGAGTTCAAGGTCAGGTTGGATGGGGCTTTGAGGAACCTGGTCTAGTGGAAGATGTCCTTGCCCATGGCAGTGGAGCTGTAAGTAGCTGGTCTTTGAGGTCCCTTCCAATCCAGGCCATTTGATGATTCTGTATGTCAAAGGGAAGATCCCACTGCCCAGTGTGGAGCAGAAAGCAGCCAGTGAGTGCTGTGGGTCAGCCACAGAATGGTTAAACACAGCTCAGGCAATGGCATCTTGAGCTGGGTGTCTAGGTGTGAAAAAAAGCCAGGCTCACTGGCTGTGGAAGTTGTGGGGATTGGCACACGGGGAGAGGAAGGTCGGCTGCTGTTTCCTCTGACTCTCTAGAGTGTGATCATGGCATGCACGTGCTCTTATGTGTGCTGGAGTATTTTGCTGTGTTTCCAAATAGCTCTAGGCACACCTGAGCCTCCATAGCCTTTTCTGGGCTGCAGGAGCCTGCCCACAGTCCTAAAGCAATTCAGGGACAGCTCCTGGCTTATCCAGCTGTCTCTTCCCTGGGCATCCTGCGCCCCTCTGGAATGTGCACCATTTGTCAGGCACGGACATGACCCATTTGGTCTGGGTTATAAAGGAATATGTGAAAAAATGGGATCATAGAATCATAGAATATCCTGAGTTGGAAGAGACCCACAAGAATCACTCAAGTCCAACTCCTGGGCCTGCACAGGACAACCCAAGAGTCCCACCATGGGCTGAGAGCGTTGTCCAAAGGGTTCTTGAGCTCTGTCAGGTTTGATGCTGTGACTACTTCCCTGAGATTCTGTTCCAGTGCCCAACTACCCTCTGGCTGAAGAACCTTTCCCTAATATCCAATCTAAACCTCTCCTGACAGTTTCATGCCATTCTCTCAGGTCCTGTCACTGTTCACAGCAGAGAAGAAATCAGTGCCTGCCCATCCTTTTCCCCTTGTGAAAAAGCTGCAGACCCCAATGAAGTCTCCCCTCAATCTCCTCTTCTCCAGGCTGAACAAACCAAGACACCTCAGCTGCTCCTTGTATAGGTCTAGGAAGTTAGCCTGAGTGGGGGCCAGTAAGTTCTGCAGTTCCCAGGGGAAGTCTCTGATGTTTTGTGGCATCTCTGTGAAACCAGGCAGCAGCACCTGCAGGTGGAACAGAGGAGCGTGGCTGACTGGGAACCTGCAAACACGAAATGTAAGGAAAAGTGAGGAGAAGGGCTGCAGTCACTTTTCTGGCTGTTCTATGTCTTTTTTCCATGCCTCTGAGACCTCTGTTAGACATTGCTTTCTCTTTTGTACTCAGGCTGGCTTCCTAGCGGCGCCAGCATTGTAAATGCTTTTTTTGTTCCCCACAGAAAGACGCAAATGAAAGATATGTTTAGAACTATGGTAAAGAAAACAGACAACTCACAAAGGAAATTGATTACTTGCTTTTCTCCACCTTACCTCATTTTCTAAAGACAAAAGATTTCAGTGACTGTACTATGGCGTAGTAGTTTGGTAGAAACTACTGCTAGTAACTGTCCACAGGATTTGTACTGATTTTGCAACACCTCAGGATGAAGACTTGTCAGATTTGTTTAGTTTAAACTTGTCCTGGCCTGCCTGGAGCTTAGTCTACATGTATTTTAGATGCAAGAGCAACCTTTCTAAAGACCAGGTGGCTATACTCATGCTTTTTGTCCTTGTTTGTCTTTGTATGGTATGACTGTGATTTTACCTAGCTAGTAGAATCATGGAATATCCTGAGTTGGAAGGAACCCATTAGGATCACGAGTCCAATTCCTGGTCCTGTGCAGGACAGCCCAATAATCCATTCATCATGTGCCTGAGAGCATTGTCCAAAACTCAAACATTTTCATTTACAATATCAACTATATGGATTTAACTTTATGTAGTCCCTTGCTGTTTTTTTCCTTAAGATCAAGGACTTTTCAATATAATAGTCTTTGACTTGTATCCTTGGATTTCAGTGACTTCGTATCCATGCCATAATATTTGTTTAGGATTAATTTTTAATGATGGGGGGAGGACATTTCTTTAGGAAATCTGAAAGTACGTTTCAGCAAGGATGCTAAAGAAAAGAATATCCTTTGAGGTGCAGCTGAATGCCCCAATTACTATATTTTTTGTAATTACTTTTTTTCTCTTTTGAAATTGAAGTATATTAATTGCAATTTCTCCTCACTGAAAGAGTGGGAAGAGAAAAATTTCATGCTGAGAATCAACCCTCCTCATACAGCCACAGCATGACCCCATAACCCGAAAGTCTGAAGGCAGGATTTTCCTCTGGCATTGAGAATACCACTAGAAGTGTTTGCAACCTTATGCCTGTGCAGAAATGAAAGTCACTTATGGGGACATTTAGGTCTTAGTGCTGATTAGAAGCCTCTTGCAAGACTGTGGAAGTGGTCCTTAATCTCCTACAAGGATAATGAGCCCTGTCTATCTGATGAGTTCAACAGCAGCAGGCTTAGGCCCAGAGTCTCTTGGCACAGAGAGATACGAAATTGATTTCTGTTCTTATGTCAAATAGCCTCGTTTGATTCCAGTGGGGATAATTTTTCATTCAAGCAAAGATCTTGGCTCGAATGCAAATGTTCCTTCATGGGCATTTGATGAATGAAAGCACAATGATCATACACGACCTTAGTTTATTTATTGCTAATCAGCTCACAGAAGATGCGTGAGCCTGCTCTGACTTGTCCTCATGCAAGGATGTCACCATTGCAAAAATGATGCAAATGCAAGCAGAGCTTGATCCAAAGTATCCATAGAATTATTTTGTACTGTGTAGTGCCTTTGGAGCATGCCACTCCTGGGGCTGAGCATTACTCACCTGCTGTCATCATAGCCAGTCAGGTACATTTTTTCTGCACTCTGAGTTACCTCACAGAATATTTCAGTTAATGGTGATTAGTCTGGAGAGAAATGCAAGACCTCTATGGAAAGGAATAGCTATTGTATACCTTACAGCCCGAGCAAAGTGCTTTTTCTCCAGTATCAGATCTCATAAGAGGGGTGTTACAGCATCCAGGAATGTGGTAAAGCTACGCGCTAGGGAAGAACATGTCTGTGTCCAGCTTGCTTAAAAAAGAATGATAAATGTCTCTTTTTTAGATCTATTGCAAATCTCCTGGTAAAAATGCACTATTGCTAAGAATATATTCATCAATATTTATAAAGAGCAGGAATACGTTAGACTGGGAGAACTTATGCATCTGGAATTTTGGTCTTTTTTCCCCCAGCCATATAAGTTAATCTAATAAAACCTGGCTTCTTCTTTATTATTATTATTATCTTCTGTCATTATTATTATTACTATTATTATTACTACTACTACTTGACTTCAAGCAAGTTAAAAGCTAGAAACATGAAAGTGCATCTGATTGTACCGTATGTAGTAGTGCTATATAGAACCTTGAGGACACCTGGCCTCTCCCAGAAAAATCACAGTCCAGAGCTAGGGTTTCAATATTCCTCTGTGGTGCATATGAGAAGAATTAGACACCCAAGGTGATACCAATGCATGCAGAGCAGGAAGCAGACACAGAAAACATGGAAAAATGAGCAGGTCTGCTCTCATCTTGGCCTTAAACAATTTATTTTGTGTTTCATGGGTCTAATTCTTCCTATTTCAGCTCTCTCCAAGGTCTCTACTTTATGAAGAAGAGACTATTATATAAAGTGCATGTAAGGAGGCAGATCCAGTTAAGTTTCTTTTGTCTAGTAGCCCAATAGCATGTCACTGGCTCACATTTAGTCTGGGATGCTTATTTCCACAATATTGCCAAACCTTAGGCAGTTGCAGGCTCAGGTGTGGTTTAGGCTCCTTTGGAACAAGGTGCCTTGGTACTTCAAAAGGCTATTGACTAGAGAATGTAAATTTTATTTATAGATAATATTTCCTTGAAGTGTCAACACATCTATTTGTATCATCTCTTCAACCAGAGTTGATGTTCCAGTTTCTTCACCATCCTCATCCAAAGTGTCAAATACTTGCTCTGCTGAATTGCAAAATTCCTTTGGTTTTAATAGGGCTAAGAATTTATCTCTGAAGCAGAAAGAATGAGGACTAGAGAGTAAGAAAGAACAGCCATCAATTTGAGGAACAAAATTAAGAGCAACAGTGAAGACAGACTAGGCCTTTTATTCTTTCAGAACAGCTAAATTATAAAATTTATCTCCATCTGTAAGTCAGCTCTATATATAGATCCATGGTCTTCATCATTTCTGCTTAAGCCATGCCAAGTTTTCTTCTGACTTCTAGTTGCATTGTCAAAATACAAATAAAAATAGCAAATGAAATACTCAAAATAAAAAATATGAAGAATTACAGCAAATTTAATCAAGGTGATTGATTATTTAATGACAACTTTTTCAGGGAGGGAAAGAATAGGCCAGATGTTTCACACTGCACAGCAAATGGGAGAAGGCTGGACTAAGGCATAATTATAACAAAGAATGGCATATAGGATATATAAAGCATATGGGAACTTCCCCTCCCCTAAAATAAAACATGATCGTTTAAAATTAGCAAGCTGATCACACACACACACACACAGAGTGTTATATGGAACTCCTTGCCAAAAGGTACAGTAGCGTGCAGACATTCATGCAACATATTTAAAAACAAGAGAACAAAATGAAGGACAAGTTACATTAAAGGAGATTTAAAGAACAGCAAACCAAACTCCTTCTGTGCCTGGGAGGAGCATACACCGTTAGTCCCTCATGCACAAGCAGTCACAGAATGTCTGGTGGTCAGGAGAAGCCCTTGCTGGGGAGGTTCCTGGTGCCTGCCCACCACAGAGACTCCTCTGAGGCCTCGGTGCCAGGTGGTGCCAGGGACAGGCTGTTGGAGCAGATGGGCCCCGTGGTTGATGTGCTGTGGCAGCTCCTGCACACTTGGGGCCAAGCACTGACACTGTGACATGAAACGCCTGTGGGGACATGATTTGGCTGTTTTGACAAAAGTACCGGCTTTTGGACATGTCAGAGTGTGCGTTTGAGAGCTGGACAAACAGTGTTTGACATCCTTGAGGGCTCATTAAAAGGGCTCAGTGCTTTCTGAGTTAAGCTTTTTGTACTTCCCACTGACAGTGTAGCCTCAAATGCTGCTGTCTGAATCAAGAAATATCAATCCAAGCACAGCAAATATGTGCTCTCTTGTTGTTTGGCAGTGATTTGGGGACCCACGCTAAATCATTACCAACCAGAAAAAACCCCACAGGTCCCGCTGTTTTTCTTCCAGTGTACAGACAAACTTGCTAAAAACCATGTTATTTATTTGTTTGGGTATAGAATGATAGAAAAAAGAAACCTAACACTACAGGGTCATGGAACCCACAGGTGAATAAGGAAGATGTTCAGATGTAAAAAGTCCAACCATGCTTATCAGTGTGAAATTTCTGTGTGAACAGCTGCAAAATTAATTATAAGCAATGTGTGTCCTCCTAAGAAATAAATGGTGCCCCTTAGGTGCATCTATGTCAATTTAGTATAAATAACAAGGGAAATGGAGGTGATAGCAGAATCACAGAGTCATTGAGGTTGGAAAAGACATCTCAGATCATTGAGTCCAATGTGTCACTGGTCACCACCTTTGTCAACCAGACCACGGCACTAAGTGCCACATCCAGATGTTACTTGAACACCTCCAGGGGTGGTGACTCCACCACCTCCCAGGGCAGCCCATTCCAAAGCTTGACAACCCTTTCAGTGAAGAAATTCTTTCTGATGTCCAACCTAAATCTCCCCTAGTGCAACCTAAGGCCATGTCCTCTTGTCCTGTCACCTGGGAGAAGAGCCCGACCCCAGCAGGGCTACACCCTCCTGTCAGGCAGTTGTAGAGAGCAATAAGGTCCCCCCAAGTCTTCTTTTCTCCAGGCTGAGACCCCCCAGCTCCCTCAGCTGCTCCTCATAAGACTTGTGATCCAAACCCTTTGTGAACTCCATTGCCCTTCTCTGAACACACTCCTAGCCCCTAAAAGCCCTTCTTGTAGTGATGCTTTTTTTTTCTGATGAGTTCCCAAAGTCAAATCTTATCATTGGGTTATTTAACAAAATTGATCCTGAACGGTAGAAGCACAAGGAGATGTTTTGCCACCAAAGGGAGATGTGAAATGAGGCAGAGTGAGGAACTGGAGTATTACCCCAATGAAAACAAAGCACACAGCCATTGTATTGTCCTGTACCACATTAAGCAATTCACAATGAGAAACTAACTACTAAACAATGTCATTTTGTTTCAGAACCCTTACACCAAGTCTCTGCTGTCAGCCTGAGCTGAAGGCCAAATCACAGCTTTCTACAGTGAACAGGGAAGCTCATGAATAGATGGAAATGTTTTCCACATCTCTGAGTGCGGGTGCTGAGGAGGGAGTTCAAAGTATGGCTGAAATATTAAGGGAGTAGACTCCTGTGGACACACTTGGCCACATAATTTTTTGGAATACATGATGAGGTCTCTGCTGTGCTGACCACACTCCAGAATAGAACTGGTGAGGGCTTTAAAATACATTATATGAAAGAAAGACCTGTAAAAAACAGAAAGAGTCCCTCCTGTTCAAGCAGATGGATCAATACAGTTTGTGACTTTTCTAAAGCTCAGCAACCAAACAGAAAACCAGATTTTTAAAAAGGTGTAGGAATTGCATCTCAGTTTCTACCATCCTTATTTGAGGAGTGATCTCATTTCCATTGCAATTCACAGAATATTTGTTTAGATAATAATGAAGGATATATAAGCCATAGCCTTTCTAACTTGCGTACTTATTGACTGAATAAGGGATTTGATAGCACTCTGAAATATTTATGACATGGATTTCGATTCTGAAAAGCCACCAGTGTTCCTTCAAGTTTATCACAAGTTGCTCTGGCTCAACTTCCTGACAAAAATAAGAGGCACTGATGGTACGAAGCTGACCTGGACTGAGCTATGCCTTGACTGAGCTATAGCATGATCTATAATTTCTGATTTACCAGAAGCAGTAAAGAAAATATCATCTTTTCACTAAAAATACCACATAAACCCGAAGTAATTAGATGCAAATAAAAATTGTAGTCTAAGCCATTTGCACCATCCTGTCAGTCTAATTTTCCTTAAAAAGCATGTATGTATAACTGAGGATGTTTTATAATCCCGAGTGGATTAGACCTTTTATCTCAGCATGCCATAATATCTCAGTTTCTTCCTTTACGTTAGAACGACAGTAAGAATAGGAATTATTAATGTACATTTATTAAATAAACCTGTACATCAATGATCATAACCTTTGTAAAGCCCAATGAGCTGAATATTGGTGAAAGCCATCTATTCTTTTAGGAATTCCATATAATTGTATTTTTCAATGGACTGGACACTTTTCACGGATTGAAACTTTCTTTAAGGAACACTTTATTTTTTCTTCCATTTTAAAATTGCTTCTCAAGAAGTTATTTAATGATGTATTGGAACAGACTGAACTACGATATTTTTGATTTGATTTTGATTTTTGATTTGATATTTTTTAATGATCCATTTTTTGTGCTACCTGATGAAATTCGTTGAGAAAGGCGGGCCTATGTTCCTGTGCTTCTGTTGGCCTGTATGGTCTAGCTGTGGGATGGTCTTACCTCCACTGGTTGCATGTAACAGCACAGAACGCTTTCTCACGGGAATTCTACTGAAAGTTTTATAAATATAAGTTCCATGTTTATGAGAGTGGCTTTTGGAAACAGGCGGTCAGAGTTCTGTCCAATCAGTCCCAGGGGGGTGGACTGGTTTTATCCAATCCGAACAGCCTTCTTGTGTGTATATAAATCTGTTAATAATTAAATAAATTCACTTAGCATTCTCTCAGATTGCTGAGTCCCTTTGCTCCACTTTCACTCCAACAGCGACAGTTGCATCTCTTTTCTTTTTAAAACACCATGGAATTAAAACTCAGAATATCTATTCCAAATGGAAGACTGACTCCCAGCACTCAGACCATGATGTTCTCAGGGAGAAACTGTTGCACCAAGACAGAATATAATATTTCAACATTTTAAACTCAGTTTTCTCAAAGAAAAAAATAATTTCAGGAAGAAAGATTCTTTGCTTTCTCATGATGTTTTTGGGATGAAAAGAATATTTTTGAATGGAATTTTCCTTGCAATGTAACTTGGAAATTTGACTAGCTCCCTGCAATAATACAAGTGGGTAATATATGGGATTTTAAATTTCTTGCTGCCCTCTGGTGGGTGAAAGGAACAATTACTTCAGCAGCAACGTGTAGAAAAAATAAAACGGGGAAATAACTGATTTAGTAGAAAGTAAATTCCACATAAATTAATAGAATTGTCTTTCTTGGACACAAACATGGATTCCACTCCTCAAGAAAGTTGTTGGAATCAGGCAAATCAGATTTAATCTCTGTTACACTTTTCTGTTTAATGTCAGCAACTTTTCACTGTGAAGATAAAATTAATATTCAAATCGTTAGAATAAAGTCAGACAGGAATGCAAAAAATTTTTATGGAGCACATTGTTGCTTGTGGTCAACCAACATGTTCCAGGATTATGGGAAACATGGGACTTAAACTAAACAGTCCCTAAAACTGCTCTTGTACAGAGTGAGGTCACCATCCAGGATGACAAATAATTTTCAGTTCCCCTTTTCCGTCACCATAGGGCAAGATGGATGGGTTGATTACAAAGCCGTCATGAACGTTTTGATCTGGGGAATTCCTGGTCTTAGAGCTCCTGGCAAATTGCTTTGTGACAAGAATATGAAGAGAAATGGCATAAGAAGTTATGTGTAAAATTAAAAACACAGGAAAAAAAAAAGAAGAAGAGAAGCAAAACCAAACTGGAAAGAAGGTCTTTACCAGAGGCAACTAAGCTATCTGCGAAAAATAGGGGTCTGCCTGGAGCCTGCTCCGCCATGGGCTTCCCATGGGGTCACAGGCTCCTTCAGGCATCCACCCGATCCTCCATGAGCTGCAGGGGCACAGCTGCCTCTCCATGCACTGCAGGGGAATCTCAGCTCTGGCTCTTGGTCTCCTGCCCCTTCTGCTCCACTGGCCTGGGGGTCTGCAGGGCCGTTCCTCTCACACATTGTCACTCTTCTCTCCAGCTGCAGGTGTCCAAGTCTTTCCCCCCTCTTTTTGAATTTGTTTTCCCAGAAGTTCCCCTACTGTCCCTGATGGGCTTGGCCTTGGCCAGGGCAGGTCCAACTTGGAGCCAGCTGGATTTGGCTCTGTCGGACATGGGGGAGGATTCTGGAAGCTTCTCACTGCAGCCAGCCCAGCAGCCCCTCTGCTACCAGAATGTGGCCACACAAACCCAACAGAGGTAGTCTGTTAGTCTGAAACAATTGTTTCAATTTTCCTATAGCTTTTGGGAAAATCATTTCTTTTAAGTTATATATTGATTTGTTTTTCTTTAAATGTTTTAGTTGTATGGATTTCTGTTTATATTTCTTCTGAATGCTATGATTCAACACAACCATAAATTAGTTCAAGTTGATCAGGAAAAAACATAACAAAAATTAACTCAGTAATTAAATAGTCACTTGATCTTAATTAATGCATTGTTTGGCATATAATCTAATCAATACTTCTTCAACTAAATAATTGGTACTATCAACGGCAACTTTCCTCCTTCATTTAATGTATTTCGATCCTTTTAAACCCATGCAGGGTGTGTTCATTCAGCACTGAATCATAATAAGATTGTGATTTTATTAATAAAAGAAAACGTTGAAAGTCAAAAGAAAACAAAGTAGAACTTAAATCCACAATAACAACCAATCCTGAATGCTGCAGTGTTCAAGCAATTTTGTTGAGTCTTACTGCTCTTCTCTGCTTTGCAAGACATACTCTGCCCTCTGCTGATTAGAGGGATAAGAAGACTAGTTACTTATTTCATTCCAGTAAAAGAATAAATTGCATTTAGGTAGTTCTTTGGCACTATAGCAACCCACTTCTGCTAATTTAAGTTAATGTAAAGGATCCACTCGGTTTACTCAGTGAACAGATTCATCTGAGAAATACTTATCATTATATATTAATGACCAATGAAATTTAATACTACTCATAATTTCTTCCTCAGTAGTACCAGGAGCATTAAGTGCCAAGCAGCACATATTCCTGCTCCCAGTTTTAGCAGGAATTAATTTCTTGTAACTTCAGGCAACAACTGGCAGAACAAGAGGACACAGTCTTAAGCTGTGCCAAAGGAAATTTAAGTTGGATATTAGGAAAAAGTTTTTTACTGAAAGAGTGATAAAGTACTGGAGCTGTCTGCCCAGAGAGTTGGTGGAGTCACCATTCCTGGATGTGTTTAAGAAAAGCTTGGATGTGGTACTCAGTGCCATGGTTTAGTTGTGGAAGTGTTAGGGCATGGATTGGACTCGGTGATCTTAAGGGTCTCTTCCAACCGAGTGATTCTGTGATTCTGTGAATTCACACCATCGGTACCTATGTAAGTGACATTAATTTCATGAGAATTTCATGCTCTCCCATATCCTACATATTGAAACATCCCTGTGAACTAAGGAAACCCTGTTGTTTCACACCCAGAAAGAGACATGTGGAATGGATCAATTGAGTCAGACCTGTGCCTAACAAGAACAAGGCAGTAGGCTAATCCTCTAACCACTGCACAGCTTTCCTCTTTGTCCAGCACAGACTGTTTAAATCTGCTCTGTTAGCAGATTCTTTGCTCCTTCTGCTGATGTCAATTGGTTCACTTCCTGAAGACATCCCAGCTGTAAAATGCCATGTGGGTTTTCAAATAGGTGTGGAGCTCCTGTGTCTGGTTCATCAAGAGTATGGCACTGGTTTGTTTGCATGAAGTTAAAAATCAAGGTGGGCTTGCAATAAACTGATTGGATATCTTTGGCCTAGAAACAACTCAAACCCAAGATTTTCTTGCTGTGTTTCCAGTGAAACTCTATGTCAGCCAGGCCAGGGAAAACTTTCCAGACTTTTCCAGATCTGGTATTTCTCCTGCTCAGGAAATGCAAGCATAAAAGAAAACTGAAAGAAAACCAAACTAAACTTTTTTTGGTTTCCACCTCACCTGAAGCAGTTCAAATGTTAGTGGTATGAAGGTGTAGAAGTTCCCAGAGTTAGTGTCAGATTAAATATTTTGGGATGAGATGTCTGCACTACAATCAGTTTCTGCCATCTTTACAGGTCAGGTACCTATGGAAACCTTGGGCGTTTTTGCTCCTATGGACAAAACTTACAGCATTGGGCTGGCTCCATGGGCTGAGGCCAACGGTCTGAGGTTCAACCAGGTGAAGTGCCAAGTCCTGCACTTGGGTCACAACAACCCCACTAGAGGCTTGGAGAAGAGTGGCTGGAAAGCTGCTGGGCAGGAAAGAACCTGAGGGTGCTGGTCAACTGCAGCTGAACACAAGCCACACTGGCCAAGAAGGCCAGGGGAATTCTGGCTTGGACCAGCAATAGCATGGAAGCAGGACCAGGGCACTGATTGTTCCCCTTTACTGGGTGCTGGTGAGGCCACACACCTTCCATCCTGTGTCCAGCTCTGAGCCCCTTACTGAAAGAAAGACATGGAGGGGCTGGAACTTGTCCAGAGAAGGAAACAGAGTTGGGGAAGGGTCTGGAGCACAAGTCTGGTGAGGAGCAGCTGAGGGAGCTGGGGGGACTCAGCAGGGAGAAAAGGAGATTCAGGGGGAACCTCAGGGGGGACCTT
>VZTJ01002567.1:182006-250176 GCA_013397795.1 Orthonyx spaldingii | reverse complement strand
TTTTTTTTTTTTTAAGTGCACATACACTGGACAATATTTCATGTTATTGCCACATTTAATATGTTTACCAGGAAAAAAGTCCTGAGCTTTTCCAGCAAGTACACTGAATATAGTGTTCCTGGCTGCTCCCCATCCCCTCAGTGTCTGGTGCTGGAAATCAGCTACAGACCCTGACTGTAGCCCTTCAGATGAACTTCTCAGTAGTATTAACTTATCAAACTTAAAAAAAAAAAATAAAAAAATTAGATGCTTTACTTGGACAATGTTACCAAATAGGAATTAAGTCCCTAAATGCCTTTCAGGATGTAGCTTTTAAGGTGTATCTGTGCAGGATTTAAGAGCTGGCACAGATCATCAAACTGGTAATGATCAAGCTAATCTTGAAAGAGGAAATAATCTAACTGAGTTCATCAGACTAAATACTTGCCCTAATGGATGCAATTAAAGAGCTTACAAGCCAGGCTGATCCATCTGCCTGGCATTGTGTGGGGCACAGCCTGTGGAAGAGTCTTTGCAGGGAGAGGGCATCCCAGAGTTCTGAGAGGCCTCGTCTCTCTGCTCCCTTGCATCATGTAGATGGATCCTTGATTCCAAGTTTGAGGATCCTGATTTTAACATTGTTGCTTTACAGTTCAACTCCCACGTGTGATAAAAACTTCAGCCATTACAGTGCTGATGTCTTTCTTTCATTATAAAACAGCCTTTCTGGGTAGGTAATTGGAAATCACCTAAAAAACGAGCTTTTAAAATTAGTATTTTTTTTGTGCTTTGGTGAGCAAACAACATGAACAAGAATGAAAATGGAAAAAAACATATGTAAGGAAGAGACATTTCATAGATGGCACTGGGGCAAAGTTAACTTTACAATGAGTTCTGATTAGGAATCTTGTTATGTGCAATAGTGTTTGAGAGAGACAACCACAGAAAACAAATGTTGCTGAGCTGCCATGTAGTCTTCTACACCTTTTTTTTTTCACCTTTTCTCTGCTTTATTTTTAATACCAAAACATAATTCATGCCAAATTTTTATTCCCTTATGATCAGAAAAGTAAGATCTTAAAAGTCAGTTCATGTCTGAGATAATACAAGTTTAAGAAACTACATATAGAAATACATGTACAAATTTTACATATAAACCTTCTTGTGCTTTTGTATAAAAGGAGAGCACTCCTACAGTGAATAGGTCCTTGAAAGTCACAGGCTGTTGATTAGCAGTGTAAATGATTCTGGGGAAGGAAATGCCAAAAAAATATTCCAGTAGGCCTGTGCATGTCAGGTTCTGAAGGGTAACTCAGCAGCAAGACAAAAGGAGCTGCAAATGAAGCCTGAAGCCCCTCCCTGCCCATCCACCTGCCGGGCTGGGCCTGTGCTGAGGTGCTAATGGACTGTGAGCCTCCGGCCTGACCTGCTGGCACCAGAAAGGGAGAGATGTACTACACAGATGTATTTTGGGTTTTATTCAGCCATCCTATTATTTTATGAGTTATGAGGGAGCATCATCATTTTTAATCTAAGGGAAAAATCCTCGCACATCTGCTAGGCATTTGTCATACGAATGAGAAAGGACAAATCTTTTCTTAGCAATAGCATGAAATCACTTCTCCAGATTCCCTCTAGCTTTAAAAGTAGCTTTGTGCTACAAACACCGTCACATCAGACTTGGCATCAGCAAAATTCTATAAGAAAGGAAGGAAGATTTGGTCAAAAAAGGGTCACTTTTACCCCAAAGCACAGTTCTCTTCATATTCTTTCTACTTTTAATTAGCAGAAAATAGGGAGAGGATAATCTTTTTCTATGAGATAAAGATAAGTAAAGAGACTTCAGCCTATTCGGAACTGTAAAAAAACCAGCAGGATATTTTAAAATACAAAAATCCTTTTAATATTCAATATTCAGCAAGTGAACACATGTGATACCTTTAAATATGTTCGTATTGCTCATGCTAGATTATAGAAATAGTTGTCCTTCAGAAAAGTGCACAGATATTTCAAAAGATTCATATGTCAGCTATTTAAATGATTCTCCAAAAACATACACCTCAGAAAAAAATTGCCACTGTGAGACACAATGAACAACCTTCTACATGTTAGTTTTTGTTCAGGACCGGTGTACCTATAAACAATTCACATTTTCACCTCAAATTTAATAATTTTTTTTTTTTTACAGATACTGGTGAATACTGTGCTCTTATTGCAGCAGGATTGCTTTTATCATTGCTTTGCAGCATGATTTTCATGGTGTAATTCAGATATATGATTTATCTGGTAACATTTTGGGATTTTGGGTTAGACTTCCAAATAACAGAACCATAGAACTATAGAACTGCCCAGGTTGGAAGGGACGCTGAAATTTCCTCTGGTCCAAGTTTTCATGGGAAGGGGATCTTCACTGAGAGTATCTATCACCCTGTCCAGTCACATCTTGGAAACCTGCAGGAATGGGGACTCTACCATGCCTTTGGGGAGATTGTCCCAGTGAGTGACTCTTCTCATTGTATAAAAAATTCTGGTATCATCTTCACTCCTTGGAACCCTCTCCAGTCTGTCCATGGTTGTTTTTTTAAATTGTGTGGACAGGAACTGGACACAGTGCTCCAGGTGTGACCTGATAGGTGCTGAGTGGAGTCGGATGATCCTGCCTCTATCTGCCACCTCTTAAAACCGCCGATAAGAAAGATTTCTCCAGGACCAAAGCAGCCAGCAACTAGGACTCTGGCTGCCCTGAAAGCCCCACATGCCACCTCCAAGCTGACACCAGGACACTGGGGGAGGGAGTCCTTTTTCCCATGGAAAAGGGACTCTGTTTGCGTCCAGTCACACGTAGCCGGCAGTGCGGTGCCACCTCCTAAAGTCGGCGATAATGCAGATTTCTCCAAGAGCAAAGCAGCCAGCAACTAGGACTCTGGCTGCCCTGAAAGCCCCAAACGCCACCTCTGAGCTGACACCAGGACACTGGGGGAAGGAGTTCTTGTTCCCATGGAAAAAGGCCTCTGTTCATGTCCTGTCACACGCAATCAGAAGGGTGATGCCCCCTCTGAAAATCGCTGATAATGCAGATTTCTCCAAGACCAAAGCAGCCAGCAACTAGGACTCCAGCTGCCCTGAAAGCGCCAGACGCCACCTCTGAGCTGACACCAGGACACTAGTGGAAGGAGTCCTCTTTCCCATGGAAAAGGGCCTCCGTTCACGTCCAGTCGCATGTAGCCAGCAGGGCAGTGCCACCTCCTAATATCAGTGATAACGCAGATTTCTCCAAGACCACAGCAACCAGCAAGTAGGACTCTGGCTGCCCTGAACACCCCAAATGCCACTTCCGAGCTGACACCCGGACACTGGGGGAAGGAGTTTTTTTTCCCATGGAGAAGGGCCTCTGTTCGTGTCCAGTCGCATGAAGCCAGTAACTTTTTGCAGTATTGGCTACAACTGAGACTCTCTGTTCCAGGGAAAATTGGAACAGCACATCCTGGTAGTCTCTTAACTTCCAGGGAAAAGCAAAACGTGCAGTTCTCAGTTTGCCAAGCTTGTATCAGAGCACACAAGGTACACACAGTCACTGGCCACAGCTTTAGATGTGTTCCCACCACGTGACTCCTGACTGAAGACAGGTTTTTATCAGACAGATCACAGCAATCATGAAACATTTGTCAGAAAATGTTTTCCTTGTCTGATCTTCCTGCCTCCATCCTATGGCTTGAGGTCAAGGTCTGATGGCCTTGTAAATGTTTGTTTTCTTAGTAGTTGTTCTTAGTTTTCAACAGGGCCAAGCATCACACAGCTTCCATGGCTCCATTTCAAAAATATTTTGTGTGGTACCAAAATAAAAAGTCTGGATCAAAAAGTCACAGCTGCTCTTGAGAGGAAGAGGTGGATCAGAAACCTGGGTTTCAGCTCAGTCGTTGTACTCCACTGAGGAATTTCTGCTCCCTACAGCTGTGTCCAAGGTGGTTCCTCACATTAGCGTTTTCTGCTGTTTCTCTCTGAGATGGCCCTTTGCACGTGGTCACCATTGTGTCATGGTGATGTGACCCTTCATAGGCTCAGAGGGAAAAGAAATGGATCTGCTGCCCTAAAACCAGAGGTGATAACCCTATAGTGAGAAGTGCTGCAAATGTTGCTGCAGAACTCTTTTTTATAAGATGATAAAGAAGAAGGCAGCACAGCAATCCAGATTTGAATGGAGCCGGCACTTCTGCTGGTCAGTGGCATTCTCACCTTGTTCTTTGCAAAATGATGTTTCCCTGACATAAGGCTTTCATCTTTAAGGACCACAAGCATTTGGCCTGACCTCTCTTCTGACAAGGCCAATCAACTAAAGCAATCAAAACAGACAAGGGGCTTGTTTGCATGCAGTGTCAGAGCAGAGTTTACAGCCATCCACAAGAGATTTAGGCTGATGTTGCTGTGTCTCAGTTCCCTGTGCTGCTCTGGGGTAATTCTTGTTCACCACTATCTGTGTCAGGGATGGGCCCTGTCATGATTCCTGCTGATTCTCCCCCTGTCTCCAGTAACTTCCTTTGCTGCTGGGGAGATCTTTAGTCACATTTCTTCAGTGAGAATCTGCGAATGGCTTTCAAACCACCTTTTGATGACATTTGGCAAAACTGTCTCAGAATGGGTGTCTTTGTAGCACTTTGATTTGAGGGTGCCTCAAAATGCAGCACATCTTTGAGATCTACTTTTTCCTCTTTAATATACTGGGTCCTTATTAAACATCCTACCCTAAAAATAGAGGAGACTGTGTGTTCTCTGCCCTAACCAGAACAGCATAAAGCCTAGGAGTGTGATAAGGTAGTAGGGAGAAGGTGGGAGAGGAGCAAATGACAGTAATGACAGAATGCTGGCTTCATTTTTTAATGATTTCAGATGATTTGTAAATATTGAGAACCATCCCACCACTAACAAATGAGCATCTCCTACTGCCTGCATTTGGATGTGGTGGGCCATGAAAAGCAGGGAAAAATGTCATTGATAAGTTCTCAAAGAGTATTTTCTAATTGTCCCAAAGTGGAATAAAATGCTAAGAGCAAATCCAGAGCAATATATCATTTTTAGGAGGGTATTTTTCCTTTGTTGATTTACTCTAGGAAAAACCTGTCTTGTCTGTGTGATTAAGTAGCTGATGGAATAATTCTTTACAGGGAGGAGAACATGCCAGAACATTTGAGTGGTATAAAACAGGGCTGCAGAGAGGATTAGAAAAGGTACAAGGAGGAGTAGTTTTGTCTTGGCAGGAAGTAGACTTAATAGTACTTTTTTATCTGTAATTTTTATGATTCTGTGGCTAACCAGGGAAATGTTTAATGTTCCTTGTACAGCGAGTGAAGGCAGAAGAAGGCAAATTGACATCCCCAGCACTGTTATAATTCATTCCATTACTTCACACAGGGCTCTTATATTGTCACGCCCATAAAGCGCCGGTGTGCACGCTCAGAGCCAATCCATCTTTATATACTGCTGCTGATCCCATTGAAGGCAATGGCAAAACTCCCATCAATTTTAATGGCAGTGGGATATGGCCCATTTTGTAGATATACAGTGTATATTTCCTTCACACACAATTTTTCGTGTACTACGTGCCCCTCATCCGAGGTTCAGAGAGTGTTTTATAAAGTGGCGAAGTCACAGCCATTGATGGAGTCTCCAGCTGATGAGATAATGTGATCTGTCTTCAAAACGGGATTTAAAGGTTGACATTTATTTATCGACCTATTTTTTAATTTATTATGGGTGCAGGATGCACACAGAACGTCTCCATGTGTGGAGTACTGCCTTTGAAAAATTTGCCCAGATAAATTGCAGGAGGTAACTGCGTTAGAAATAGATGCTGCACTTGCAAGGTTAACATTATGCTGCAGCACTTAAAAAATAGAAAGCATCAAAGGAAATTGAAGGCAGTACGGATCAGTGGGTTAGTACATAACACAGCAGTCTGCAGCACCAGAGGCTAAGAAAGGTCCCTTTTGAAAAGCAGCTGTTTGGGTAGCGACTCACTCAATCAGCAAGGTACAAACAAAACAACAACAAAAAAATTAATTGGATGGGTATTTTAACTCATGTTCTAATTGGGAAATGTTTTGAACAGAGGTAAGGTGCCTGCTTCCTGCAGAGCCCATCATCCTTGACCCTCCTGAAAGAAGATGTAAATGTATGAGCCATGTTTTAGCAGTTGTAAACCTTGTTGGTTATGCATTGAGAGATCTGGATTCATAGCAGCTTTCAACATGTGCATCTTGGAAATGGAATGACCTGCCAGGCTGATGTGTTCACTCAGGAAGCTTCTTTTCCTCCCCATAATATATGCTGGAGAGCAGCACATTCCCAGTCTAATGCAGGAACAGGGTTTGCAGAAGACTCAAACGAGGAGTTTGCAGTTTAACTGAAACTTTTAGGATGCAGTTGTGAGTTATGTGCTGGCAGAGAGTAAATAATTCAGCAGGCTGATGGATCACCGAGCCTCCGTGTACAACTCTCTTCCACTTAGTGCTCGCTGCACTCACAGCCCCTGCACTTGGATTGTGCAAAGACTGATGAACTCTTTGCTTAGCTGGGTGTACACAGGAATATATTCAGCTTTTGTTGAGGCACAGGTGCCTCAGGCAGTGCCATGACAGTGAAGAGTCCCTCTTTGTGAAGGTGTGAACTGGCTGTGCTGAGTGGGGGTGACACAGCAATTGGACAAAAGCCACCGTGCTGGAGGAGATGAGCATCATCTCAATGGACAAGCAGCCCTCCTCCCAGTCTCTCACAGCACTCTTGGACAATAGCACTGATCATGTGATTTAACTGGTTTTGATGGGCTGCTTTCACCATCTTGATATTTTCATGTTTGTTTGTGTTGTTTTTTAAAAATATGTAAGTAGCAGGATTTTTGCTTGATTGGTTTTTATTTTGCTTGGGAGGGGTTGTTTGTTTTCTTTAATTTATAGATCCAAAATTGACTTGACCTGCCAGGCTGGGATTTATATTCCTCTGTGGTTGTCAGGAGATTGCAGACCTTGAATTCAAGTGCTGAAAGCAGTTTCAGGTGGAGCTGTGTCCCAGGTGCTCAGCTGTGCACTACAGCACCATTCCTGGTAAAGCACCTGGAAACCACCACTGGGGCTTTGTGGAGAGGCTTAGGGGGGTCAGAGTTCAGTTCCTGGTTCCTTTTTCTATTGATTTCCTTTGGCAATTTGCTTCTGGTGTGATTTTTAAAAGCCCTTAGTGTAGGCCTAAGTGCTATCAAAATCAAATATGCCCATTGCCTCACCTGAAAACAGTTAAGACTTACTGAAGCACATTTGCTGGTTTGCCCTCAAAGTCTCCAGGATTTATTTTTCCATCTGTTTCCTGATAATTATGCACACGTGTAAGCCATACAGATCTTGGAGCAACAAAAGCCAAGCTTGGCCCAGTAGCATTTGCTAACTTCCACAGAACCGTGGAATCATTGAAGCTGGAAAAGACCTCCAAGATCATGGATTGCAAACTTTGACTGAATGTCAACTAAACCAGAGCACTGAGTGTCACATCCAGTCATTTCTTGGACACTTTCAGGATGGTGACTCCACCACTGCCCTGAACAATCTGTTCCAGTGCTTGATATCCCTCTCAGTGAAGAAATTCTTCCTGATGTCCACCCCAAGCCTCCCCTGCTGCAATTCAGACTTTGTAAAGGTCTGACTTGACTCCACCAATTTTCAGAAGACAACGAATCTGGGGATTTATTTTCTAAGTTATGAGGCTATAGTGTGCTAAGAGGATTCACTCTTTTTGCTGAGAATGTAGAATACTTTAATAGCAGAGGGTGGGCATGAAGCTTTTTACCACACTTTTTTTTCCATTTACTCTCTCAAATGACAGTCTGGCAACCCACAGCAGCTGTCAGTAACCTGCAAATTATTTTTGCCCTCCCTAGCAGATGTCACAGTGGCACTTGGCAATACATTGTGAACTCCAGAGGTGACAAAGATTAGAATAGGTGGAAGTTGTTAAACAAAATTGGTATAAAATGTTCCTTCTTAGACACACAAAAAAACCAACCCAACACAAACAAACCAACCAACCAAAAAAAACCCCAACCCCAAAGCATAGATGTCTGGCCTTCTGAAGAAAGCCTACCTCCCTTCTAAAAATTTTTTTTCAGAATAAAAAATGTTCTAGCTTCTGAACTCAGCTTATCGTCTAACATATAAGCTGCTTTTTAAAATTATTAATGCTTGACCTGTGATAGAAAATTACACATAAGATGGATTTTGAGCTCAGATTTTCCATACTGCAGAGTGCAACAGCTATCTAAAAGATCTAGTAAAAAAAATTAATTATAGTAATGGCTGGAACACTGATTTCTCAGTTATTTCCAGGTGTTTTCAAGGGGCAGAAAGCTTTGAAAGAAGAGTCTTAAGAATATTTGGAATAAAACAGAACTCTGAACTTCTGGGTTTGTCCCTTCCCAGTGGTCTGATTTGCATAAATTTGTAGATGTGGAGCTTCTAATAATATGCAGGCAGCACCTTCTTTATCATTAAAACTTGGGTATGTTTTGTTTTGTCTGTTTTATCGAACCTGTTTGATTATGGATTTTTTTCATGTACTTTGAATAAGCAGAACATTTGGAAAGAAACAAATCTATGCTGAGGAGAAGTATCTTAACATTCTTAAGTCTTCTAAAGTTTCTTCTTTTTTCTTTCTGTTGAGGAAAAGAAAGCGGGAAAATTGCTGTTTCTGAAATAGACTGTAAAAGAAGGATAACATAAAAAACTTCCTATAAAAAGCATATCCTCTGTTAAATTAAAAGGGAAATGGGAACTCTCTTTCACTCTTTCCATGATCCCTTTAGTCCCTCTGCAAGGTTAACAGTGGCTAAATGACCCTGTCATAGTCCTTTCCACTTCTGTGGAACCTTGGGCTTTCAAAATCATTTCAGCACTTTGAAAATGTTAAAATTAATGCTCAAAATGGAGAAAGTTTCAGTTCCCTAAGACAGCTCTTCAGGTGTGCTTCAGGTACACAGCTGCTGGTGGAGAACAGGGAATTCTCTCTGATCTGCCACGGGGGTGTTCTAATAAAAATGTTGTGTAGACTTGTGTGGGAAAAGGAAAGGTAAAGTTTTGTTGGAATACCTGCAACAGGTTTAGAATATTTAATATATTGTTCTTATAATGAATAAAGCAGAATCAGGCAAGAATAGGGGTGAAATTTTGCAGTCCTACCTATCCATCCAGTCCTATCTATCCATCCAGTCTTACCTAATATTTTTTGGCTTTCTTCTCAGAGTGGGAGAGACTTTTATGTTCTCTGTTTGGTGAAAACTGCTCAAACTCAAAGTTTATGCATGGCTTGCAAAACAAGTAAAAGTTTTCTGTCTAATCCTATTTGAATTCCTGCAGCTGTAAACCTCAACTTTTTGTGTCTAGAATAGTAATAAGTTGAATATGTATATAAAAATACATATATATAGAGAGAGATGTATATTGGTATGTATATTCATTGAAAATGTATTAAAATGTAATAACACAAATGTAATTTTCACTTCAATTTCGGAGAATAAAGCAAATCCATCTTCTGTTGGTCATAGTTCTCCCACATCGCCTACCTCAGAGAATGGGACTAGAATTTTTCCAATGAAATTAGAATGTCGTGGCCTTGACCTGAATAGAGACAAATATCAAAAAAATGTTTATACAGAAGAGGCAAGTGTAATCCATGGGACTTCTCTGGCTGTTAATTTGTGAGCATTGTTAATTCAGTAGCCATAACCTATATTAGTGCAGCTGAGTGTCAATATTAACCCATGGGATTATATGCATTAAAAATGCTCCATTTGCTTTTTTTTTTCCCCTCCTAACATGCATGATCAGTTTCAAGTGTGACACTCTCAAATTTGTATTATATTCAGCCAATCCAGATCTCATTACATTGGACAAACACTGTACAGGAGGAAAGTGGATCACATAAATGCCCCTAATATTATTCATGAATTTTCCTACTGCAACGGTTTGGAAATATGTTGCAAATATTCTCTTATAAATTACTTTGTTTAAGTTCTGCTATTGTATTTCTGTATAATTTTTTTTCATTACTATTTAGAAGGTTTTGATTCATTGCTTCAGAAAAAATTGAGTGTTTTAGTATTACTGTTTGTTCTCTGCCATTGATGGTGACGCTCATCCCACCTCTTTTATTTTTAATTTTTTTTTTTAAAGCGTGCTTTGAATCAGCCAAAATTTATGATTGTTCAATACAGTTTCAGCTACTGTAGGTAATAGTTTTGACTCCCCCTTGTCTTCTGATGTAAAACTCTTTGCACACTGGTAGTTGCTGTTGGACAGAGTGATGTAAAACAGCCCAAAATATGGGACTAGAAATATACAGATTTTTTAGTACATAAATAAATCAATAAATAACATTATAATATGTATTATATTTGTGAAATATGGAAGTTAAAAACATATAAAGTATTGCATATGGCCCACAGTAGGGTCGAGGATAACTGCAGGTAAGGCCTCTGGAGGATTCTTATTAATGGAAAAGCTCCAATCTTAAATTGGACCATGCTGTAGTGTTTAATAGAAATATTACCTGTGATATTAATTCCTGTAGGATGCTTTCACATAATTTTAAAGCAAGATTCTATCTAAAAATTCCACCGATTTTTCACAATAAGTTCAGTATAAATCCATGGCATTTCTGTGGCGTTTTATTGTCCCAATTACTCTTTTATTTAAGTTGCACAAAACCTTCCATAAAGAAGTACCAAATCTTCTTCATGGGGTTTGCTGAAATCCTAGAATGACCCATGGTATAAAATGCAAAAAGAAATATACTTTTGGCAAGGATGGGGCTGTGTTTACTGAGCATTGATGATTACTTGAAAAGATAATTTGTGCCTATTAATTGAAGAAATCTCTTCTATTGGTTATGGTATGTACTAGATCAATTTATTTTCATTATTTTTTGGGTTTTTTTTATTCCAGACAGATGAAATTTTGTGTGATTCTGATTCACATGGACAAACCAAATCTCTGTGACTGAGAGGGGACTTTTAAAAAGTTCCCCCAGTAGTGACAAGCCCAACGGAATATAAGCAGTGATTGAATTGGTATTTCCACTCACATGTGGATATTCAGTGATGGATTAATTTTGGTGGTGTTTGGTAATTTTTTATTGTAATTATAGTAGATCTGATTTTCTGATAATACAAATATATTGATTAGTACAAAATGGCATTAATTAGAGAAATCTGAAACCTCTATAGGGTCAGAGATGTGGTGTTTATTGTTGGATTTTATTTCCTTTGAGTAGGCTGAGATGCGTGAACTGGAATTTTTGGTGTTTAAGGTATAATAATTTTCATTTTAATAAAAAATTGCTATAGGTGCTGAATTTCTTTAGTCTCTTTTCCATCTGGTCCTGTTTTTGACTTCTGTTCACTGAAATTATTAAAATTCTTATGCATTCTGGGTATGAACAACAAAAAACATTGTTAGTGCATTCACTCTTTACTACCAGAAATCCACATTATTTTTTTTTCACAGCAGATTGCTGGGCAGAATATTTTTTAGAGTTATGGCTTTATTTTCCTTCATCCAAGAATCTTGCATCAAAGGGGCTGCTAAGAAATCTAGAGCCAGAGGGGAAACACCAGAAAAAAGGTCAAAATTTGGAGGTCAAACCATTCACTGTATGGGGTTTTCTAGGGCAATTACCACCTTTTGTCCTCCTTTGCTGGTGGTTCTGCAAGGTCTGGCATTATCGGGTTCTGGTCCACAGCTCCACATCTGAATATTTATTGGGAAAGACACACCTGGTGAAACACAAAATATTACTGTTAATGCTAGAATAAGCTGTTGTTTGCTTGCTGCCTTTTTTTTTTTTTTTCCTTGGATCTGCCCCCAGATAATCCCCTTGCATGGAAAAAAAAAATCTTTCTGGCTGTAGTTAAGAATGCAACATATCAAATCCTGATAACCAATGAGAATTCACATTTGAGAGAGCAGAGACCAAGCAGAATTTTACATTCCTGGCTTTGATTAAACACCCTTGTCCCTTTTTCCAGCTGTTAGCCACGATCCAGCCCTGTTGTGCAGTGTTTGACACGTTGTCACTGAGTTTGCTGTTCCCCCAGCATTTTCTGTGGGTCTCTGATCCTTCAGGCTTAGGATGATGAAAGTAATTAGCTAAATGGTTGTCCTCTAAATATAGAGAAGCCTTCTAAGGGCATAGAAAGAACTAACCTTTTTTGCCTCCACACACACCTCCTAAAGATCTGAACAATTGATTTCACATAGGTAACAAATTAAAGTTTAGCAGTGCTGTGGCAAATACGCTTTAGTTTTACAGCTTATTCCACGTGCTCTAGAAAAGCAATGCTTAGGCAGGTTATCAATAAAGGACAGGTGACCTGTGTTGGAATTGGCATAAGCACAGAGCCTGAAAGGCTGTTTTCCTACTTCATCTGCTGATTTTTTAAGTTTGCTTTGTTGTTCTGGGATTTTTTTGGTTGATTGGTTGGGTTTTTTCTGGAGAACACAGATATGCACACCTCTTCCCCACATCAGGATCTGTTTTCACGTAATTCTCTTCTGGATACTGAACTGACAATGAAAAACCAAATTAGGAAAGAAGATAAACAGCTTTGAGGTATGGTTGCTTACAGGCTTTTACGTATTTTTGATCTCAGTCTGCTCTACTCAAGTGTGATAATGGATAATTCATTTGCTCAACTGGAATAAGATTTTATTACTAAAACATCTTGTCAGAAAATTCGTAAATTGAAGCCAAGAAGTCAAAAGACAATGAAAGCAGTCATGTATGTCTAACAAAAGATAAGTGTGCATGTCCTGCCTTTAAAACTCAGGAGCATAAACATTGAATGAAACTTTCTAAATGGAACCAAAATCCCTCACTGAAGGAACCACCCTATGAACAGGAATTTGCAATACAAATTAAGGAAGTTTACTTCACAAATCTTTATAACTATTTATTCTGTATAATTAACTGGATTTTGAATGTGTTGAATCAGATATACAGATCTCAGCTTGAGATGTGATTTCCATCTCAGCTGGAGTTCTTCACTTCCTTTTTTTTTTAATATGCATATGTATATGCCTCCTATCCATCTCTGATTAAACATATGTGCTTTGCCTTTCAGAAAATCAAACACATGATGTGTGATCCAGAACTGGCTGAATCAAGGAAACAACTACACTGACTTTAGGCATCAGCTTTGATGTGTAAATGTGAGGGTTTGGCACTTTTGAAAAGAAAAACTTTTTCCTTCTATTTTGCTACTCTATGACTTTCTTGTCCTTCATCAGAACAAGAAGTCTTTGCTAATTTGCAGTGGTGAATGAAGAAACACGTACTTTGATGAATTTTGTGCACTAGCAAATGTGCATGGCTACTGCTTCAGTAAATGTATTCTGTTGCTCCTTTTTGTCAGTGTTAGCTCATCTTTATTTAGGATGCTTCACCATTTACTGTCCAATATCCTGTCCTCCGTCTGCAGAAATAATGAAACAACAATAAGAAGAATCTTGACTGCAGCACGTGCCCTCTCTTCGAAAGGTGAGAACAGCTCACAAATGCTGCTTTCTCCAGGTTGTAAGCAGAGTTGTTTAGGAAAGTGCTTATAAACAAATGTCTTGCAGGGCTCTTACACAACCTCATTTTAAAGGTTCTGCTTTTGTCAGAGAATTAAGTTAAAATCCATCTGCCTTCTGTCTTGGAAACATTAGACAAAATCCAGATTGGGAGGTGGCAGCCTCACCTACACTGAGCTGGGTTCGCTTTAATGCTAATTGCAATTCCAAGTACCTGTAATTGCCTCACGGAGCCTGTGAGGAGGGAGCAGCATTGCCCTTCTCTCTTCCCCTGCTTGCTACAGCTCCTCTGAAAGAGATGCCCGAGGGCAGGAGTCAAAACAGAGCCGTGGGCTTTTTGCCGCACACAGCCGGGCATCTCCCCAGTGCTGTTCCTTCTCCCCCTGCACCCTGCCTGCCTGCGACCTCGCCTTTTCTTAAGGTTACCTGTGGAAAACCTCTCCCCTGAGCTCCTGTGGTTACATCCCTCACCAACACTCAGGATTTTCTCTCGCAAATTACTCATTGGCCCTTTACCAAACGCCGTGTTCCCTGCCTCCTTCTCCGCACTGACACCCACTGGTTTTCCAGGCTCCCTCACTTTTCCATAGCACCTGCAGAACTGCAGGAAAGCTGCCTGTCTCAGACCCACGGACCAATGTCACCCCAGCGCTGACAGGAGCTCTCTGTGCTATTTTCAAAGGGAGAAGGTGGAAATTGCTTCTGCAAGGAACGCAAGACAGATGGCTGCAAGTACAGCGAGCACTTACTTGGTGGAGGGAAATAAAACCTGTGCCTATTGCACTCTGACAGATTGGTTTGAGAGAGCTCCATGCAGTTTATTACCTCCAGCCTGGTAAAAAGAAACTTATTTAGCATCAATGACACCCCATGTTTAATCCTAACTCTTTCAGTGGGGAGGCAGACGATTATAAGTAGTGGTTTGATAGCCATCAGCAGCTCTTTTAGGCACCTTAAATCAATTTATCTGTAGGCTCTGTGTAATTTGCAGGATGAGGGAATACTGGATGTGAGAGACAGTTGTACTTTCCATGAACAAAAAGGTCAGAAAAAAATTGCTTGTCAGGCAGGTATATAGTAAACATAAATTTAGCCTTGTGTGGATCAATATAAGGTTGTGTGTTCATATCCGATTACCTTAGATGGATTAAGATGTTGGATATTATTAAGGTAATAAAAGACAGGATTGGCATCATAATGGTGGTACTCTGTCCTTGAAATTCTGTGGCTGGAGAGGTTCCCATTTGTAGGTGCCAGATGGTTCTTGAAACCCAGTTGCTGAAATGAGGGAAGATTTGTACCTGAATGAGGTTTTCCTGTGAAGTTTTCTCTGGATATTCTCTTCTCCTGTTTTTTATCTACTTTTCTTCTTTTGTATTGTTTTCAGTTTCAACCTTAACCCATTTTCCATCTTTATGTTTTGTTAATGAACAATTATTAGCACAGGATCTTGGTTCTACAATCTTTCTGGTTTTATCAGCCAGCACACCTGGCCATGCTCAGGGTTACCAACATTTTTGTGGTAATTTCCTTGAAACTGGGCTCAGAAAATTGAGAAGACATATTTTACTGAAGGTCTGGTAAAGTATCCATCTCTCCCTGTTCTCATATCTGGTTTGTGAACATGAAAAAAAATACCTAACAGTCTGTTTCCTCGTTAAAATTAGTCTGGGGTTGAACACTTTTCCTACTCCTTCCACCCTAAAGACCAGGCATCCTTTAGGCTTCCACCCCTGCCTTTGCACTGTTCTGTGAAGGTGTAATTGTTCCTTTCCAAAGTGTCATTGTAAGGACAGGATTCTTCCAGATGATCTTTCTCAGACAATTACTTCAGGCTGCAGCTGTTATAACTGATCTTGCTTTATGGCTCCATTGTCTTTAGGAAAAATTATTTCCATCCATTTTAGATTACACCTAAATCTTTGCTTTTTCAGTCTGTATGCAATGTGTATTTTGAATATATAATTTTAGGTTTTTTTATATATGACATCTACTAATGTCTTATGACAGGAACAAAAAAATTTAGTTTGAGCTTTGTCCCCTTCTGGTTGAACTCCTGGTGTAGTATCCAGTGGGTTTCATATCTCTCTGTTCAAGTTTACCATAAAAATATTAATATTGGATACTGATTAAAACCTATTGCATGTATGTCCTGGCACAGCAGTTTTCTAGTGCCTCTGTGTGATACACATCAGCTATGCTGTTAATCAAATATTAAGTTATCCTTATGAGCTTTTAGGCAACCCCCACTGGAACATTTAACTACAGACATCCACTAGAATAAACAGTGTATATTGTACGGGCAATTGTGTAACCTAAGAAGAAGTACGCATACGGCAAGAGGGCATTGGAAGGTCACTGAGGAAGACTCACTATCTTCATCCCCACGACCACCAGGAGGCAGAAAAGACCCCCTAGCAACACCGTGGCGCAGGCGCAGAGCACTCCAGGAAGAACACGGCAGCCAGAAACCAAAGAGGATAAGAACCGAGAAGGGGGGGATGCCGGGGCGAGCCGTTTTGTGGGGCACGGATCCCCCGGCCGCCCCAGCGCCGGTTTGCCTGCATATCGCTTGCTTAATAAATTTTTTCTATTCACCATAATTGGCTTTAAGCGATTTTTGTGATAACATCTGTGAGAATACTTCTATTTTTTCCTTTGACTCTTCTTCAATGAAATCCTGGTGATCATTTGTGATGAATCATTTTAATTGCACTGTGATTGTAACACAGCAAATGGGGCTCTCTTGCTCTGCTGGGTCTGATATAAATGTAGGCTTTCCTTCCTCTGAGTAATGGGGTAAGACCAAAATATCCAGCACAAATCAATATTAGATACAGCCCAGCACCACCTGCAGATATGCACTAGAAAAGTACACATAAAATGAGTCACTCTTCCTGTGGCTTTCTTCCCCCTGTGTGTTGGATAAGCTCTGACCTCTGGAGAGGTGAAGGTGTTTGTTTGTTTGCTTGTTTGACTTCCCAATTGTTTTATCTCTCATTAGAGGACAGAACTCACAGTCACAAGCCCTGAGTGTCAAAAGATGACTGACTCCTGAGGGAAGAGTTTTACAGATGAAAGTGGCTGCAGGCAAGGAGGTTTGCTTTCCCCAGGAAAGGATGGATGGAACCAAAGCAGCTGGAGTGGCTCTTTGAGTTTGGCTCTGGCTAGGAAATGAAAAGTGGCCGTATCAGTTTAACAACCACAAGGGTCTGGATCGATCCTAATGCACTTTTCATCTCGCTTTGCTGCAGGCTGACCCTGTGAGGTTGTTTCAGTTCTCAGCACCAGCAGAGGACACAAACCTGTCCCGCTTCTCCTGCAAAACAAGGGCTCAGCTGGGATGGTGGCATGAAAACCTCTGCTCTCCAGACAGCAATCTGCTTTTCTTCTTTGGTTTTCATATTCCACAAGGATGGGCAGCATAGAAAGAATTTTTCTTTTCCTTTTTGTGTTTGGGGTTTTTTTTTAAATAGTCTTGCCTGGTGGTTTACCTGAACCTAACTGCTGCATTGATAAGGTGCCAAGTATTGTAATCAACAGACAGAAAGCAACCAACTGGTGCTGTTGCTCCTTTGTCACTTCAGACTATAAAATGTGTGTAAGGATTAACATTCACGGTTAGATCAGCATTTCAGCTACTGAAGTTTTCAGTCTCTTCACGCTCCCTTGGCCCTGCGCTCTTCATAACCACTCCCAAGTGTCTCTGTTGGTGGTAAATGGACGTAGAAAGTGGGTGGAGCTTTGTTTGTGAGGGCTTTTTTTGTCTTTTTTTCTTCCTAACTTAAGTGGTGGAAGTTGACTGAATCATCTGAAAAGTGATGGTTTATGGCCCATCAGACTTCTGCAAATTTTGCTTTTGTTTCCTATTTTCAGCATGGCTTTAGATGTTTCTGAGAGCCACACAAGGGAGACCTGCTTTTAACACCCTCATTAGGGAGGAGGAAATATTTTTCTTCCAAAAGCCTGTATTCTGTTGTTTGTTACTGCAAGCTTAAAAATAACAACCTTAGAAATATTTTGAAGTTCTCTAGAGAATGAAGCCTGCTTCAGGAGACTGATGGCCAGATTATGCTACCAGGTATGACATAAATCACGAATAACTCCACTGAATGCAGGACCATTACTCCAGCCTCACCAGGAGCAGAATGTGACCCTCAGTTTAATTTCTGAAATGGCTTCTGAATTTATTGGAGCTCTGCACCTCTGCAGGACCTTTCTTGGCTTTGCAGCAATGGTAGCCGGATGTAAATCAGATTTCCTTGCGACTGAGACCAGTGCTGATTATATATGAAGCTCTATTAGTGCTTGCTAGAGGTTTGTGTTCCTGAGACCATCTCAGGCATTCAAAGAGCTCACCCTTCTGCCTGTGACCTGCAGGAGGAGTGAAGTGTTTTACAGTAGTAATAAAGAGATTACATTAGATGAAGTTATTTTCAGTAACTATATCAGGAAGATTGAGAGTCAATTATCCCGGCCAGGTTCATCTTTGGGACACAAGCAAAGCAGAGGGTTTATACTGTACCAGCAGAAAGAGATTTAGAGGCACTGTGTTCTCACTGAGCACTTGGGCCTTAGCAGCAGGAGCAACCAGGGAGGTCACTGAGCATATTTTGGGAGCTGCAGTCTCTCTTGGGGTTCTCTTTGACCCCTTGGACTCCTTTACTCAGCAGCAAAAGCAGGCTGTGTGGCTTTTGTCACCCTTTGTGGAAGAGACTGTTTGGTGGGCACAATAGTGCTGAGGCTCCTAGCATTTCTGGTTTCTGCTTTATGAATTTCTACTCTGTTGCAAAATCTGCTTTGATTTCAGAAAGCTTCCCGACATTTTTCTCTGCTGACCCTGTGTGCATTCTCACATCTAAGTCGGATATGCATAATTTCCCAATGATAAGGTCCTAACTACATTCTTTTTTTTCCTCTTTTCTCCATTTTTAAAATAATACTTACAAGATGCAGAATCCTTGCTTTCCAAAAGTATCCTTTGTTATTTAAGAGGAGTTTTTTAAAGTGAAACTTAGTGTCCTGTAAGTCACAGGGTTCTGTTGTTTCTCTTATGTTTCATCTGCAGAGGGAAGTGTTGCTTGAAGAAAGGCCATTTGCACTGGTAGATAATTCTGCTATTTGTAAGTGTTTAAATACCCCCCTTATTGGAAAGATGTCTGTTCTGAGAATGTGACAGCTGAATTAGGAACCTCTGCCCCTGACAATTAAAAGAAATTGATGATCAGCTGGCAGGTGGGACTAACACTGGTAAAGATATGATGACATAAATCCAATGTATGCCCCAGTTACTCTGTCCACGAGACTTTGTCTGTTTTGTCACCCTTTAGTTATCTTGTGAAGGAGATGCTTCTTTCTCTTCATCCATCTGTGGTTTTACTGCATTTTTTGTACATGGAATTTTTGCCTGTTGGAGCACTGAACGGTGTTTCTGATCTAAATGCATTGAGTGATTCCTGTTTGTCTGAATGATAGAAAATCCCAAATCCTTCCAGAGTGCAGTGGTGTCAGAGAAGGGTTATTATGTTTTCACCAGCTCAGGGTATACCCAGAAACAGATATTGTTTTCTGTTTCCAGCCCTTTTCTTTCCTTTCTGAGGACTGCAATGTACTTTTGAGTTTAACTGTTATTATAATGAGGGAATTTCAATCTGGTTTGAGTTCATTCTAGCAGGTGAGTGCCTTTATAGACTCACCTCTGGCACAAGGTAAAATGGTCTGCTCATCCAAAGAATGAACCTAAAACGTGTAATCATCACTTGATCTGCCATTCTGAATCAAGACTGTCTAATAATAAGTCACTATTTTGGTTGGTAGCATTGATTCCCCAGAACTGATTGCATTTCAGGAAGCAGCGCACCCATTTCTTCCTCAGGCTCCCCTCAACAACCACTTTGTCTTAGCAGTGGTGGCTGACCTGCTAAAGCAGCTGCTGCTGAAAAATAGGGAAGCCTAAGGAACCAAGCTGAAGGCAATAAAAAAAAAAAAAGCCACAACCCTCAAAGAATTGGCATTACCTTCACGTGGCCCAGTGTATTGGAGTTGTGATTAGTGGAATTCATCTACATCTGCACCTGGTGGGCAGAAGTCATGGAGCGAAGCAGGATGTGTTTTTCCTGGGATCTCCAGAACATGTGCATGATTTATCCCTGCTTTGCTCCTGTATGGCTCTGCTAGCTGCACTTAGTGGTCTGAGGGGTTTGCTGTAAAGATGCTTTTTTCCTGGTTCTGTTCCGAGTTGCTGTAAATCAGAAGCTGTTTCACTGAGCTTGTGACTTGAGTTGTATAAAACCAGTGCAGATGAGGAAAGAATTCTGCTTATTCCAGAGTATTTTTGGCTGTCAACAATAAATTACTATTTCTGGATGAATTGCTGCTCCCATGTAGGAGAGGGTTGGATGCTGCTTTAGGTAAAGCCCAGAGACGAATCCGGGTAAAATTGCTCAGGTCAACAAATCTGTGATTTCTGGAATTCTGTCCCAAAGTCACCAGAATCAAGCTTCAGCTTCTGCAAGAATGTCTTTCAACAGCTTTTGTAATGAACAAGTTTTGTTGAGGAAGGGTAAAGATTGCCCCAAACTTCTGCAGTGTCTCTGAAGATGCTGTGTGGGACTGGGGGAGAGAATCTGTTTTTCCTGTCTTGGAAAGGAATCCAATGTACCTGAGGACACAGGCTGCTGATAGCAGGATCACAGATCCCTTCAATTCTCAGTTAATTCTGAAAATTGTGTGATTTTGCATGCTCAATTCTGGCAAATGTTAAAATATTATTCTAAATCCCTGTTCAAAGCTGATTCACAAAGCTGACCACTGCTCTTTCTAGTTTCTGTCACTAGTGAAGTGTGGATTCTTACCAGGTTTTTTTCTCCTCTTTTTTCACCACCAAGTTGTTTAGCTGATCTTGGAGGGGAGTTCTTCCTTGTCTCGAGGCAAACTGAAGTAAAACAAAAAAAAATTCGGAGATGTCTGTGTGACATTCAGGTGTTGACAGAGCGCTCCAAACGTCTGGCACGACTCTGCAGGGTTACGTGGCCTTACACTTTGGAACAGCTTACACTTTCAAACAATGGAATTTACATGCTTCAGAGGTTTCCTATCTCCTTATCTTGTCCGTGAGGAATTAATAAGTTGAAGTCATTCAGCTGAGAGTGGTGGCTTGGTTGTGTGCCTTTTATAAAGTAGCTGAGGCGTGAGGAGACTGTGGCTGGCTGCATTTACATGGACTGCAGCTCACAGGCATGGAGACTTTTCCTTTGATGCACTTTCTTTAATCCTCTGCACTCTGACTTATCCTGCAGGTGATAAAATATACCTGCCCCTCGCAATCAAAATGTTATACTTTTATGTGCTGACTTCTCCCCTGAGATCTCCAAACTTTGTAAACCTCTTAGCTAAGCTGTTGTGAAGGGAGAGGTTTTATTCTCATTTCCTGCTTAAATTAAGAAAGAAAGGAGTGAAGTGATTTTGGCCAAGGTGAGTGTTTGAATTGCAAGGCCTTGAGCTGTATCTAACATCCATTTCCTAATTAGATATAGCAGTGGGTCTTTCAGAATGTTTTGGATATTTGGTTTTGGGATCAAAGTAGGGGAATCCAAAAAAGTCTGCAGCATTTGGAAAACCCTTCTCAAAATAATCCATGGGGAAATTGTGGATCCTAGGCAGCACTAGCTTAGCAGGTGAAGTTTGTGAGTGCATAAACTGGTGAATTTTAAGTCCTTTAAAAGTATCACTGATCAGAGTCTCAAAATTTGCAATATTTTTCAATACTTGTGTATTCAAATATTCCCCCAAGCCTACAGTGCCATCCCCAGGCCATTACTTTCTATCTTTTGGTAGTAGTTTTTCTCAGATGTTCCTTTTCCACTTTTCCCCCAATACACAGAGGAGAGATGCTCTGCTTGTTTTCTTTTAAAGTTCAGGAAAAAGAGTGGTAAGGACCACGATATTAATTTGTGCTGGCATTTTATGAGACAGAGTTCCTTTTTTACTCACTGGTAAAGGAGAAACTTGAAGAATCCCCTACATCCTCTATTAATACAGTGACTACCAAAGAGTGGTCCATTTTGACTTGGTCATGGACGTATTTTTAACAGAAGTTTGTACAAACACGACAATCTTATATGATTTCTCATGTTAATTTTCAAGGTGATCACTCATGTTTGGGACTTTGTCTTTCCTGCTGCTTTTACTTCAGAGTGATTGATCTCTAAAAATACATGAAAATATGTCAAATGTGTGTAGCATGACAGATTTAGGTAATTGACAGATTTAGGTAATTCACCAAGATGATTTTAAAGTGCAACTGGCTTCTGCATTTATTGTGGTCAATTCTGTAGCTGACGTTTCATGAACATTTAGTACCAACATAATAATTTTAAACTGTAGGAGCAACTTCAGGAGTCAAACTACCTCAAACTAACCCCAGCATACACATGAAATAATAAAACAAAACAAATTTTGACCTGTAGGAGAGGGAAGTTGATCCAGCCTGGAGTAGCTACAGTTTATGGTGGGAGAGTTTTTTTTGCTGCTCGTGTCACAAGCAGAAATATGGAATCATAAGGCAAAAATGAATAGTACCTTCAACATGAAGGCTGCCTACGTAATTTGAATTCAAGGGACTACCCAGCTGGTGAGAAGGATTTGGTAGGTGTGGGATATTTTATGAGAGAAGCCTTGTGGTGTGCCTGCAGCAAGAAATGCAAACACATTAAACTCCAAGGTAATGTTGCTTAAATAATTTGTGTGCTTCTGTATATATATGTTTGCACAGCAGCAGCAGCAGTTATTGAAACTGATATTTCGGGTGTTCTCATGCAGTGTAGGAGTTTGCTACGTGTAATTTTGAGATGTGATGGCGTTAGACATTTCTCAAACATGTGCCAAAACCAACAACCCAGTAATTGCTTTTTTGCTTTTCCACTGTACTCTGCTATTGTAACTGCTTTCATGTGTTTGCACTGACTTATCTGTAGTGTTTTTTAAAATGATAAAATCTACAAACAACTGATACAAACTTAGAAAATTATAAAAGCTGCAAACACCTGGATCACCCAGCACAGTGATGCACTAGGATTCCTTGCATAGCTTTTCTGAATCAACAATATTTATGTTGCTGTGATCACTTAAATAGGTTTTGTAGCTGTGCATTTTTGCTCAAAAGTGTGCTAGAATGGTACTGTTATAGTCAAGAAACACAAACAGCTTGTCACACAAGAAGCAGAGGAACAGGGAACTCTTGAGTCCACACCCAAAACAGCAGCCTGGGAAGAGCCACCACTTTTATCTTCTTAACCAGGTACCAGGTAAAGGCCAAATTTTGATCTGGTTAAATTCAGGTCACTGCACTGGTGTCACCAAAGGTGTGCAAATCGTGCCAGAAAAGATTCCTGTAAATGCAGCCACAGCATGTTAACTTTGGATGTCACAGTATATTGCCTATTACTCCAAATGTACTCCAAAGTTAATTCCCATCTGATCATCTAGGAAATGCCAGATTTTGAAATGTCTGTGATCGATATAATAAGACTTTATCATCAAATGTCTCTCAAATGCTAATGAAGGTAGAAGAAACAGTAAACACCTCTTCAAATTAATCTATATCAAAAAATCTGTTCAATTAATAAAACTGGCAAAGAATCTAGGAATGTGGGATGAATCCAGAAGAGTGTCAGGTTTTTCAACCTCAGCTTCACCCGTTCCTAATGTTAGGGGGAAAGTGGTTATTAAACGAGATGGAATCTGCTAGATCTTTCCCTGCCCTTTGTTCTCTGGAAAGATCAGCATTAAAAGAGATTAGGATTAGATTGGTTTATGAGGGACGAGAATTAAAATGGTAATAGTACCTAAGGCAGTCTGGGAATGTAGCAATTAGGAGATCTTCATAATTTCTCTCCCCTGCTAACAAAGTCCACCCAATACAGGAGAGAGAAGAGCAGCAGTGTCTGAGGTTCAGCTCCTGGGGTGGTGAGTGCTGGCCCAGGAGTCTGGAGAACACCCACCATGGCTCCAGCATCCGTGTGGGAGAACTGGGAGAATCCATCCCGTCTGCAGGGAGCTGGAGAGCTGAGGGGGGCAGATCAGCCCCCCCAGGCACAGAGACTCGTTGGCTCCAGGCTTTGCATTCATACAGGTCATTTGTGGGTTTTAAAAATCCATCTGAGAACAGAAAATACACGGCACTGAGCTCCCATCTGCTGCCTTACACTGAAAGGCTCTGTTTGCAGTTCATGTTCTGTATTAACACAGCTGAAGGCTGAAATGGATGGGCCCATGTCTGCAGGATGCTGGTATTTGTATTTAATAGGCATTTACGTGCTTAATATGATGTAATTGTTAACATAGGATTTCCACACAGGAATAAATCCACTTATTAATAAAGCCTCTCTGAGAACCGACCAAAAAAAGAATTGTTGATGATTTTCAGCAAAGCATGGTGTTTAGTTTGAGACAGATAGCAAGAAATCTCCTGTTTAGCAGACTTAAAATAGTAAATGCTCCCCCTGAATATAGAAAAAGAGTCCACTGGAAGTTATTGACTGAACCAGTACCTGAGGGACATAAATTTGAATCACATTCCTCTTTTTGGCATTTAAAAGAGTCTCTTTCCATGTGAAATGGGCTAGCTGATAGAGAAATTATACTGATCCTGTCTTCCAGTTCTGTCCCTTCAGCCAGGACAAGGAGCTCAAGCTGGCAGTGCTTGAAGGAAGGGAAGTACAAGATTTGGAGATCATAACCCTGTCACACTGCAGTTCATGGTGAGGTGGCCATTTACACAAATTCATTCAGATGCTTCTTTCAGGATATATTTACTGTATTCCACAAAACTGGACCACGTGTTCCTGCCTCAGAGCAAGATTAGGAGATTATGTTTATTTTTCCCTGAACAAAAGACTGTTTTTCAGAATTAGTGCAATATAAACTGAAAAGCTACATATAAAAAGAAAATAAGCCTTTACCTGATGTAAAATTTGAAATAGTGTTAGGTATTTCAAAAGAAAATTTCACTTCAGTTTGTTTCAGACTTGGGTTGGGTTGTAGTGGTGATGGACAAAATTCTGCATGGAAATGGATTTTCAGCAAAGCCTAACACAGTATTCAGTGCTATGCTTTATAGTTTGTCCGTAAATAACACAATAATAAATTAACAGCAATAAATTTAGCAGAATACATGATGAAAAGTGATGGCTATACATAAATTGTCTATTTTCCAGCTACAGAAGACGTATCATCAATTAAATCTCTTCCTTTGAGAGTAGGAGCAGATCTTTAATCCTAATTAATAATTTCACCTATAAAATTTGTATGAATGGACAAATTCCATGTTATTGGAAGTTATCACAATCAGCCAGTGGAAGGTGCCTGTTGAATGAATTAGTATCACATGGATGAAAGGTATGATGCTGTGGCTGCATCCAGGTACAAGTGGCCTCTTGGAAAATTCAGAATTATATTTTAAATACGGGTGAAATATTGACTGAGTCAAGTCAGGCATGGATTTCAAAAATGTCATGCCCATAGTAACTGTGCTAGAAAATCTCATCCCAAAAATGTGATGGCAAGAAAGGGTTGACATGGGCTTAGCAAGTCCTGCTAAAATGCAGTGCTTCACATTTTACTGGGTGGAAGCTCCAACTCTTCTCTCTTCCTCTGGCCTAACTGAATTGCTCTGAGAATTCTATGTTATTCGTGCAAACATTTGCACCATATTGATTAAGAGCAGAGTGCAGCAGAGCCTTTTATAAGCCTTAATACAATTCTGGCTATTGTCATCACTTGGCAATTCATGAAACGATGTGCTAAAACCCCATAACCTTGTCTGTTTTGTCAAGAGTGTTCCCCTGTCAGATTCGTGGGGTTTCAGTCCAGCTTTTTCTTTTGTCTGTTTATATGCAGACATAACACTTAACAAGTGATAATGTGTAAACAAGAGCATGCATTATGCAGATAAATAGACTCCCACTGCTGAACAAGTCCTCAGCAGTTTGCATTAAAAATAAATACAGATGCAAACAGGAATTCAATATTTATTTTAACAGCGGGACTTTATCATTGGTAGCATTTCCCTGATGTTTCCAGGATTAAATAAGTGGCTTTTAAAAGAGATTCACCAGTCCAGAAGTTTGAAGCAGTTTAAACCTTTTCTTAATAGCACCAAAGGGAGAGATAATAACAATTAGCAGTTCTTCACGATATCAGGAAATTACATCTGCATTAATTGGGAACTGCTGGATCCAGGCAGCCACAAGTCTCTTTAGCCACTGACAAATGTGACCATCAGAAGTGAGAGAAAGAAGGCACCAAGATTTCCACTGATCTCAGCATTTTGAATAATACCGAAGAGGGTTTAATTCCAGGCATAAAACGGGTTTGGATTCCATGCTCCATTACAAAATCCAGAGGAAAGAAGCCTAACTCTCACTAGGCTGTTAAATATTTCCAGTATGTGCTTCTCATTAATTTTAAAGGTGCTGCTTAAAAGTAAATTTGTCAGACATTAAAAAAAAAAAAAAAGGTAGTTTACTTTTTATTTTTCTGATAGCATCACATTGCTAAGCCTGCCTGCAGAATTTATTCTTAAATGCTTCTCAGTCTAGCTTCAGTCTAGTTTCCCTCATCTCCCACTCCATTGTTTTTGACATGATTGAGGTCAGAGCGGTAATTATGAGGTTCAAGGGATCAGTACTGGAGAAGGAAACTCTAAGTTCTAGATTCAAGATGAGATGGCTAAAAGTGGCCTGATGATGAGGAGCTACCAAATAATCATGAGCAGAGCAAGGGGAGTACGGCAAGAAATGTTCACAAATATTTCTTGGAATGAAATCGTAGCTACACTTTTGCATTTGAAGTCTTATAGCAAAAAGGTGAGAAAATAAAAGCACTGAAGCACCTGGATAAGAACAAGTTGGACTGTATCCTCTGTTCCCTGTGCATGTAATTGGACTTTTTATCAGGCTACCTGTTTAAAGATGCTTTTTCTTGTGCAGACATCCATTTAAGTCATTCCATGATTTTAAATCTCTTGTTTCATTGAGCCTGTCCATCAAAAGGAGGGAAATACCTGTATGAAAGCTGCAGTTTGTGTAATCAGTTAAGCCTATACTTTATAGTCATAATATAACTTTCTCCCATCAAAGGATCTTGGAGAGAAGGTTTATTCTTTTTGTTGGCACAAAAGTAAAGAAGGAATTTGAGAACTATTCTACAATGCCAAAGTGACTCCAGAAGGTTTGGAGTTGAAATTTTTCAGGCAACATTTGTGAGAGCGGGAAGAACTTGAGGTAAGTCAGAACTGCTGGCTGAGATCTCTCTTGCTGCAGGTTTTCTTATCGTAAAGTGAGCCCTGGAAATGATGGCACTGAACTAGTGGAACTTGCCACAACCCCTTTGTATATAGTTCTCCAAATTAAGAATTTGCAGTGTGTATGTGTTACTAACAAATTTCAGCCTTGCAGGTTAGCAGGATTTAAAAAGAACAAGGATCCCTGGTGTCTGCACCATCATAATCAACTGAGCTTAGACAGGAGACTGTGGCTTGGGTTGTGTCAAGTCCAAAACCACATCTGAAAATCAGTGGAAATGTTTCCACTCACACAAGCAAGGGGAGGATTTTTACCCTGCAGAACTCAGCAGGTGCTCAGGAGACTTTATCGGCCTTTCTGTTTTGTTCTCTCCATTCCCTCAGTAAAGTGCAGCATATGGTTAACTTTCCTGTTGCATCGTGGTCTCTTAATGAAGCAGACACTTAAGATAATTATACTTCCCTCTTCAAACTTCCTGATTTGGCAAGCTCATCTCTTTGGAATTCTGGGGCATTGCAAAGGCTTATTTTTTGTTTCCTTGGTTCTCATTATACACGAAAAGCCGCATATTTTGATTTGTTGTCATTTGAATGTCCAATTAAACATTTCAGAATCTGGAAGAACCTTTGAAGACATTCCGCTCCTTTTTTGTTGATGTTTTTGTTGTTCTTGGGGAGCTTTTTTGGTGGTTTTTTTTTATTTATTTGACAGCAAAAGCAAATCTAATGTTTCATTTGGGTGATGCCAGCTGTCCATTGTGAATGCAAACAATGAGCCAGTGGAGCTGCATGGCTGCCTTGAACGAATGTGTGAAATAGAAGTTACACATCCTGCAGGTGCCTCTGCTAGGAGAATCTATTCACTCAGAGGACGTTTAGCTGATGTATTGTACAGCTGGTCAAACAATGCCTTCAGGCTGTCTGAAAGTTTCCACAGGAAATTAAGTGCTTTGGAGTTTGCTGCAAAACATTATTTTATAAAACCAGGCTAATTTTGATAGTGCTCTTTTTAGACTGCTAGTTTCAGTTCGCTGTCTCTTCTATCGCATTTGCCTCTTTTATTCTTTGTTTTAATGAACTATATACAGTAGATTTCTCAGTTGCTTTGTTGTGGNAACTGCTAGTTTCAGGGGGGTTTTTTTGGGTGTTTTTTTTGTGGTTTTTTTTTTTTGGTTTTTTTTTTTTTTTTGTATTTTTTTTTTTTAACCAATGAAATTGATTCACCAATGTGAATTGTTTGGTCTCTGACCCCTGGGGTCTTTATTGTGTGCTATTTAGTGCCTTAATGTTCTAAAAAACATTTAAATAAACACTATTGGTAATAAAAAGCATTTATTCTCATTCAAAAAGCCATGTCTAGATTTCTATTCCAAGGTTACTTTATAAATCATGGCAGTTTAAAAGGCACCAGGATAGCAAATGTTGAGGGGTTCTGCAGCTTTTCTTATGTCTCTCATGGAAAATGTACACACTTGGAGAAAGGCAGATTAGAGTAGATTACATTTGTTCTTTCCAGCTCCAGTTTCATCAGACTAATTAAAGATGCCTCCAAATCCTTTTGTATTCAGCAAAGAACACAGGTTCTTAAAAGCCATTGAACTTCATGTGACTTAAATGCCTGCCTGAAGTTAAAAAACACCTTCTTAAACGCTTGGAATGGAAGGAAACTGAAAATAAGTGCCCATGTTCCTCACAGCCAAAGCTCTCATGCAGCTTAATTAAGAGGAAGTTTGTTAATTAGAGTGGCACAAAGTACGGACTTGTAGGGACCATGCTGAAGAAAAGAATTAAAAAAACAACTCACACCTTGAAATACCAGAAAACTTCCTCTCCTTCCTCACTCTAATCCCAGGGGCAAAACTCCAGACATTCTCAGGGACTGGAAGAGGAGAAAAGGCTGGTGAGAGGAAGAGGAGGTGACTGCACCAGATTTCTTTGCTTCTGATGTAGGGGAGAGTGGACTGCACAGAAAGGGAGTTTTTTAGCACCAACATCCAATGTGGGATGCAATGGAATAAATTTTATGTTGGTATTCTTTGAAGCCTAATGATTCAGATCGAAATAGAGCAGTCCTTGAAGAGCCCTGATGAACAAAATGAATATTCACATTAAATCTAAAAACATTGAAGAAAGCAGTTAAGTGATGTAGGTGACATCAAGTTTGGGACGCAGTGTTTTTTTGGGAGTGATTTCAATAACTACAGCAAAAGGAAAATCCTTACATCTGCAAGGATTTTAAGGAACTCTGATTATAATAAGTGTGATGAGCTGGGGGGACACTGAGGGGTTTGGGGAGCTGCTCTTAATTCCCATGGATGGAAGGGAAGGCAGGAAACATCGGCATCTTCCTCTGAAATGGTTCCAGTTGAGTGGGAAAGCCCAGCTTGACCTTGCCTAAACGTGAGGACAGAGTATGACATTAAGAGCATCCTCAGTGTCTTATTAGGCACTCAGATCCTTGTGGAAAGGAAAGGTTATGCAAATGAGTATCTTTTTTTCTTTTTTTTTTCTTTTTCCTATACTGCTGACACAAAACACTGATGAGATTTGGGGGAGATGTTTTAAATTAGAAACTTGGGAAGAGCTGACAGTTGCAGAAGGGTACTGAGGTCACCCAAAGACATCTGGTAGGACTGTCAGTCAGGAACACAATGCAATTTTGCCAAGTGTAGGGTAGGATAGAAAACTGAGCTGCATTGGAGAAGGAATAGATGAAGGTCAGGGTTGAATTCTCAAAAAGTAGCAAGGTTACAGATGTGAACTACATCGAATTAGGCACAGGGCCAAAAGTACACATTAGAAATGCTGGGATGCACAAATGTTTATGAAAGTTGGTGTAATTTCTGCATTTAAACATAAACCAAGTCAGCAAAAATTACAGGAGAGAAAAAAGGTACCTCTTGAGAACTGTTGATTACAGGTCTCTAGCAGACAGTGAATATGATCACCTCTGTTTATTTGGGCCTCTGTTGTTAGGATACTGTCTAATTTCATCCTTTCTGCCCTGTATGTGTCCCCATTTCCTGCCCCCTCTCTCTGCCCCCTGGCATTTTCTGTGTTCAGGAGTATTCAGGTATGATTTCTTTTACTTATTAATATTTGTTGTCACCTCTTCCCCTGACTGCTAGCACAGGCTTTGCTGAGATCTTGCTGGTGACTGATGTTGGGAAAACACCTGGAGGTTGTTATTATATTAAAAATACAGGAGTATTCTTACTTTGCCCATTGCTGTACTGACTTCAGTGCCTGGCAGTGTTTTCTTACACCAGCTGAAGCCTGGCCTGTTCAGGAACAGCTGGTTTGCAAAATGGGGCAGAAAGCTTTTCAATAACAGACATTTATGGAACACTGAATGGACAAGCCAACTAACCAACCTGTCTCCTGATACAGCAGAGGCAGAAAATTACATCTGAAGAGGCTGGAGAAAAACAAAGCTATGATCTAAATACTGCAGTATGGTCTTTGAGCAAAAGTATGGGTCTTGTTATTTCTTTTTCCCTCTTGGAGAAGCAAGGTATATGGCCCAGCCTCCAGAACTGAACACAGTCTTTCTTGTGAGCTCAGGTAAACTTCAGATCCAAACCCAAGGAGAATCCTGACCATTGTCTCTCGTGGTTTAAGCCTGACAACAAAGTACTGTGCAGCTCCCTGCTCACAATGCCTGGCTCCCAGTGGGGAGGGGAGCCAGCATTGCTCAGCGACAATCAAAGCAGTGTCTTATCAACATCATTCCCATTCTGAATCCAAAACACAGCACTGCACCAGCTATTAGGAAGAAAATTAACTCTATCCCATCCAAAACCAGAACACTGCCCCCACAAAGGGTTATGTTATAAATCTGAGCTGTGGCAGCTGAGGATGAATTGGATAAGGAAACCAAGCTGACAACAAAGCACTTGGCTTTAATACAGCAACACCTTGGGAATCAATCTGGCTGAAGCTTTAACATGGCTACAGTGACACTTCTACAAAAGCCTCCTTTGCTAGGCAATCATGCATTGCCACTTCTTGGGGAAGCAGAATTCTTGGTTACATTGCAAACCTTAATATTCACAAGGATAATGCAAAAATGTAGAATATACTATGGGTGTGGAACAGCTGTAAGGACATGAATGAGATTGTAAAGAGAGATTTCTGTGGAATCTTCACATTATGTCAGGACTAATTCCTCACTCTCTGGAGGAATGGTTCTCATCACTGTTATGGTAGCAATGTTTTAGGCAGTACTGGCACATTACTCTGAAGATGGCTGTGCTGGATTGGATGTTAGTCTGGAACCCCAACATGTCAGTTCTAGAACTGATCTAAACCTTCATGAGCTGCAGGAGTGCTCAGATCTGCGAGACCACACATCATTAATCCTCTTTTCAGATTTGTTCCTTTAGTCCAGCGATTCGTGATCCCCCAAGAAGTGTGCAGACCCAGTGCTCTATTTACTCTAAAAGACCTATAAAAAGAGGGAATCCTGGACCTGAACTGCAAGGTTCTATAGTTTAGGGAGGAAAAGGTAGGGAAGGCTGGTCCTGTTGCTGTTTTGCTCATCACAAAGGTTCACTTTCCTTGACAAATGATGGACAGTGCCTCCAAAATTGGAACTTTGATCCCAAAGGGGCCCTATGTTATTATAACATAAAGAATGGTTATTAAACTGTCAGAGGGTTAATAGTTTCATCTTAATAATCTTGATAGATGGTGCACATTTCACCAGTGCTCCAAAAGCCCACAATGAGCTTTAAAATATTTTACTATTGGCTTGCCCTTCATTTCCCAAGCAAGTCTAAGGAAAACTCTTCTTGCTAATAAATTCTTTATCATAACATAGCTGGTTGTCCCCTTATAGAAGGGAAATATATCCTTTGCTGTGCTGTCTGATTAATTGGTCTAATTTTATCAGGAAAATTAAATTCTCTTCGTTATCTAGGAAGTTATTTAAAGAGATCTGAGCAAAACCCCAGCCCATGAGCCTGACGACTTTATTAACTTATTACTTTTTAAGTGAGTTCTGTCTGAAGTATTCCCTTCAACTTTGAGGGCTATTTGTCTTCTTTTCTCAGGGTTTCAGGATGACAAATGGGATGTCAGATATGACTTACTGTAAGACCTTATGGGATTCGTAGAGGGTAGCTTTTACCCTTACTTCTACATGCTCTGTATGAGGCAGCCTGTAAAGCTGGCCAACTTTGATGACCAAATCAAATATCTCAGTGGTTTTACAACCGGCAAAATAGCTGCACTCTTAACTGAAGCAGTTCTTAAAACATTATTGATCTTTGAGTGAGAAAAAGTCATAAAATATATGTGTATAAATATGCATGGAAGTTGATCCCGATTGTGTGTGTGTAGTACATAAAACAAAGGAGATTCTTGGCAGTTTTAAAACATTATAAACTAATGCTTTGCTTCTCTTTGCTTAGACCTGTATCACAAAAGGAGAATTTCCCCAGATGTTCACAGCTAATGAAGATCTTTGTATCTTTCAGAACTACTCCATACTGAATATAACAACCAGACTGAGGGACTCTGCTAATTTACTTTATGCTGGCCTCATCTCCGATGAAAAGGGCAACAGCTGGCAGCGAGGTGGGGCCATGAAGGTTTTACACCCTCATGCTTTAGATCATAGGCCAATTTGCAATAACCTGTATTTATGAAGAGGTTTTCCCATGGCCAGATTCCTTCTGAATGTCTCCAAGGTCCATGAAGGTCTCTACAGCCTCTCTGATCAGCCTGTGCCAGTGCTGGGTCACCCTCACAGTGAAAAAGTGTCTCCTGATGTTCAGCAGCACCTCCTGTGTTTCAGCTTGTGCCCACCTCCTCTTGTTCTGTCGCTGGGCACCGCTGAGAAGAGCCTGGCTCTGTCTCCCCTTCAGGGTGGTGGAAACAGCAAGTAGTGGGATGAGGTGAAATGGCCTCAAGCTGCCCCAGAGGAGGTTTAGATTGGATTTCAGGAAAAATTTCTTCACCAAAAGGGTCATCAAGCCCTGGAACAGGCTGCCCAGGGAAGTGGTTGAGCTGACATCTCTGGAAGTGTTTAAAGGATATGGTTTAGAGGGGACTCAGCAGTGTTAGGTTTATGGTTGGACTCTTAAGATCTTAAAGGCATTTTCCAACCCAAATGATTCCATAATTCAGGTGTTTGTCTACACTGATCAGCTCTCCCCTGAGCCCTCTGCAGCCCAGGATCTTGTCAGCCTTCCTTGCTGCAAGGACATGTTCTGGCTCATGTTCCCTGTGTTGTCCACCACAACCCCAGGGTATTTTCTGCCAAGCTGCTCTGCAGGTGGTTGGCTCCCAGCACAAGCTGCTTGTTCCTTCCCACTTGTAGGAAATTCCTCCCCAGGCACAGGAGGGCTGCTCCTTTGTGGTTGATCAGTTCTTTCAACTCTTCACAGGAGGCGCTGAAGGATAATTTGCATCTGCTAAACCAGGTAAGTTATGACAGTAATGCAGACAACAGCCCACTGTAAGATATTACACTCTATAAAGTTTGGAGGGAAACATTAAAACATAAGCAAAAGCCTTTTATTGATTGCCCAGAAAGGGGATCTAGAGATTAAAAAATAGCTACAGGAGAGGACAAAACACAAATGCTCCAGAGTTCTGTTCTTGGACACTCTTCATTTACAGTTCACTGCTGTAAGTTTTAATGCTTGATGATAAATCATATTAAACAGTCAATATTTGTATGTAACAATCTGAAATGTATATCTTTATAAGATTAAAAGTGTATTCGAACATGGAGAAGGCTGTCCATTATTTTTATTGATAAGTTTAATATAGATTCAGTGGTCAGGCACATATGACATATATATATTTATTTATATATGATTTATATATGATATAAACCTGAGGGGAATACGGTGTGGGAATGGCTGTGATGCCATTTTCCCTACCCATAAGAAAGGTGCACTGAAATATCCTAAACCTCACAAAGCACAAAGTCTGGACATGTATTTTATGGTAAAAGATAAAACAAACCCACATGTATTGTGCCCTTCACTGTCAACATGATAACTTGTAAGGGTCCTTTTTCCTGCATCTTCCTTCTATTATTATCATTCTGTCTGAGCTAAATGACCTGTGACAGATGAGAAATACAGGATAGTTCACGGACAAATATCACATTCAGAATTGGATACATTGTGAGAATATTGTAACCTGCTATGCTGAAGTTTAACAGAAATGCAAAAGATTTTTTTTTTTTTCAGTTTGAAACAAGTTCCCAGATAGTTGATTAAATGAAGTACAGGATGAGCTTTCATTGTGTTAGACTTTTCTGATTGAAAGATTGGCTCCTATAGCCTTGTATGGAAGGCAGAGCAGTGGGAACTTCCTGGTTAAATATGTGATGGCAAATCAGACTCAATACTCCAATAAAGATAATATAACATTCCTGGCATTCAGGCTTCATTCCCTGAGGGTTTTGGAGATATTTCCTGTTTTGATCTTCTGTGTGGAAGTTGAATGCTTGCCTCCCTTAAGCCCAGATTGCAACATTATCTTTATTTTGGACTGAACTTAAACAAATATAATGGTCCTGTGTTGGGATTGGGGAAGCATGAAGTCACTACTTTTAAGGTACCTTCTTACTCTATAGTTCTGTCAACATGTCCCACCATCAGAGCTGGACACAAATTAGCTGCCAGTTGTTTTTTCTCCATGTAAGGTACACATTTTGCTCCTTCACAGAACAGAGAAGTCCTCCCATGTGAAATCACCTTTTATTCCTTTGCAGGACATTCATCTGGTGGCAACCTGCCATTTTTTTAGGAGCACTTGAATAAAACAAAAGTAGTACTCATGAATTACGGTCCCTGAGTTTTGCAGCCATTTCTGTGTAGTTGAAGTGTTATTTATAGTGAATCCTAGGCAAGGCATATTCCTTGGTTAGTGAGTTCTTATTTTTATGTGCTGCTTCCAAACTCGGTGTGGGTTAGGCAGATTTTTTCCCTTAAACTGATGCTGTTCTCTCCATGTAAATCCAGCATTAATTTTATGGCTGATGTCCCAGCTGGCTCTGGGAGGGGTCTCTCTGATGCTGTGATATAATTTCTTTCAGTAAAGGTGGCTGGAAAAACAATTCCATCAGTTCAGATCTGCCCCCTTCTTATCAATCCATTTAACTAATGTTTAAATTCGGGGACAGGTGAGTGATTTGTTTAAAGTTAATGACAGCCAAATGAAAGGATAAGATAGTTCAAAGATAAAGGTGAGGCAATTTCACTCATCTTCTCTAAGGAGCTTGCGGCTCAAAGGTGTTTTGTTCTTCAGCTGCTCCTTGAAACATGATCTGGTTCATGAAATTATTTACTGGTTTGGCTGTTGGGTTTTAATTTTGTATCTGATAACTCAATGACTGTTGCTTATTTTTATTTTTTTAATTTACTCTGTAGAATTAATTGTTATTATCTTGAAGTAGTTGAAGTACGTTTCTTGAAAATAATGTAAGACGTGCGCTTTCTGCCAAATTTTAGCAGCTAGTTAATGCTAATCCCAAAGACCATCTTGTCTCTGACAACAAGATCACAGTACAAATTGCTTTTATAAGAAATTCGAGAGATCAAGTCAATATTTTGCAGGAGAGCTTGGGTTGTCACTGAGCAGAAGTGGTTTTCCTTGCCACGCACCAGGTCAACAGCTAAGCTCAGCTGTGGTTTGCATGGATTTTCATCAGGAAGATACAGATCTTCAGCTCTGGAATTAATGTTCTCCAAATCACGGTTTTTTTGACCAAGCCTGTATCTGGTGGCTGGGGTTGCATGGCTCATAGCTCTGTTGGTCAGTAGTTTGTGTAAAACTTTCTTTTGTGTGTGTGAGAAAAGGGGTTTGTGTGCTAGGGGAGAGGAATTCTCTGCTATGTTGGTGTGGTTTTTATCCTCCAGTAATTATCTAACTCAAGATCCTCTCTGGTGGAAAAATCTTCAGGCATTAGAGTCCATGTACTGGCTCTAGAGATAGAGACGTGTACTGAGTGTGACATGCAGCAAGCAGTGAAATTTTGCTGGAATTTCTGAAATGCTAGAACTCAATTTTTTTCTATCTCATGCGTGTTGCACTCACATGAGTCAGTAGACACATTTTTCTACATCAGGATGGCAGGTTAAGAAATAATAATCTTTAGCCTGTTAGATGGCAAATACATAGAAATTACTAATTATTATGTTGAATAGTGTCTCTGAGAGGTGAACAGCCAAACTGGCTGATTTAAGGTGCATTTTGCCAAGGATGAAACCAGTGACATGAAACTGTATTTTTCTGGTAGCTGTTGATTCTGGGTTACTGGGGAAATCACTGAATTCCTATTTCAGAATGACTTTGGTGATACGGACAGTGAAATCCATGTTAGCAAGATGTCTCAGGCCCAGTGTTGGACTAATGACAGAGTTGATTTATACAGAATGGATAGATTTAGATAAAAGTAAATGCAAGTAGAGGTGAGTTTTGGAGGATGTCAGTCAGATTTATGGCTTTTTGATTAAGGACTTCATTGATATCCATGAAGATGCAATAGACTTTTGCAGTGATACGGAATTTGACGTAATATCGTGGTTGTCTGAAGATGTAACAGCCTTTTGATTTGTCAATGTGTCTTTAATTTATTTGAGACTTGCCAAATGTGGAAGTAGTTGTCAGTGGGAAACCACTACCCAAAACCAGAGTGACATTTTAGGTGCATCTCAGCATTGTCCATGGCATTCAACACCTGGGAGAAGAAATACTCCTAAGGTTCATAAAATTTCTGACACAAAGGGCATCAAAATGTTAAATGCTGAGGGCAAATGACAATCCTGCAGATCAAGATCATCAAGGAGTTGGGCTCCCTTCCCATAAAAGTCACATTCAAACAATGTGGATTTCAAGTAACCACTGATTTAGAAACACTGGACAGCAGTGGTAGCTTTGGAACAGGGAATTGTATCCTCCCAGAGCAAAAAGGGTGAATATTTTGGCATCAGACAATCTCAAGCCTTCAATGCAAGGTTGTGTCTGAGGCCCACTGAGATGTGGGCTGTTGGTAAGGAATTAAGGAGTAGGAGGTGATAAAAAAAAAGGATTTTTATCTGTCTAGTGCATTTGCAAAACCTCTGGTATTTTCCTCAGTTCTTGAAAAACCGTTTTGTGATCCAAAGTTAAAAACTACAGCCAGTGTAGAAAGCAAGCTCCAAAATCATCCAGAGACTGGAGACGACTTTTAGCAATGAGAAATGCAAAACCATTTCAGTTTGTGTAGGTCTCAAAAAGATGGCAATGGAATGACTTGACTGAAAAATGTGAGTGCCTTTGACAAGAGAAATTAATGGAAAGCAATGGGTCCCATGAGGAGCAGTTCCTCATTCTGTGCTGGGAAAGACACAACAGGTCAGTCATTGGAAGTTGATGCCAGACAAAGCCAAATTCAGTCATGAGGCACAATTCTAACTGTGCAGAGTACAAACTCCCAAGAGAAATGTTTGGCCCCTGAGTTGCCGGGGATTTTTGAAATCAAGACTGAATCCCTCTATGTATGGCATCCTTTAGCTGTACAGAAGTTACTGGACTTTTTTCATTGGTAACTGGGTAAAATTTAGTGGTGTGTGGCACACAGGAGGTCATCCAAGATGATTGTAAGGGTCCTGTCTGCCTTTAAGCTCTATGAATAAATGTTTAAGTAAAGCCCAGCTCCCTCATTTTGTGTAGTTCAAGATGCTGTTTGCATTTCATTTTATGCTCTGGCACAAGCCTTACTTTCAGCCTCCAATATTTATGTGCATAGATTGAGGAGAGGTGACTCTGCAGTCGGGCATCCCTGATGGGGGGGTTTGATTTTGTGGTCTGTGTGTGTGGCCTGGCCATCCTGACCTGTGAGCACTCAGGGACTGCCTTGTGCCCATCAGTTTTTTGTAACACACGGTTCCAAAAGTCCCATGCCCCTGTGTTTGGAGCATCAGCTCTTCCAGCCTTAATCAGCTCCTCAGCCTTGACCAGCTGAAGGAGCAGAAAATGCCTCTCAGCCACGCTGCGAGGCTGTGAAATTGTGTCAAGCGCCGCTTGTGAAAATGACTGGATCTGCTATTTTAGTCTAAGTGCCTAAATGTTTTTTGAAATTGTAATTTTCCTGTGCTGCTGTGTGTAAAGGTGACCTCTGTGTGCTGGGCCCTGGGCAGTTTGCTGCAGACAGCTCATCAGCGTGATTCATTTGGCGGGGTGCTCCATCAGCACCAACGCGGTGGCAGCCGAGCAGGATGGAGCTCCTCTCTGCTCTGCCAGGAGGTAAAGGCACCTACCAGAGATGTAAAACTCTCTGGAGACACATTAGGGTTTGATTTTTGTGGCAGCAACACATTTACCGGGGGTACAGAGATGATAACCCCTCATTCAGCCTACTAGCAGCCGTGCAGGAAGAGGCAGGGCAGTGTCACCTGAGGAGAGGGAGGGCTGAACGACGCATTCCTGCTCTTTCTGTCTCAATTTCACCTTCGTTTAAAAGAGTTTAAAATTGCAGAACAGAACCAAGAGTGGCTTGTTGCTGCCTGTGGCCACATGATGGCACAAATCAGTCAAAAGAGCTTCACTGTGTGATGTGAGCATGGAGAGGAGTTGAGGCTCCTGTTCAGGGCTCCGCTGGTCAGGGTTCATCCCTCCTGGCTGCTGTTTTGATCCACAACTATGATCACAATGCAGAACACTGGTGATGTTTCAGACACAAGCTTAAAAAAGAAAAACTGAAAAAAATTTAAAAACTAGAAGGTCGAAAATGGTAGGAAGCAGGAGCAAAAAGCATCTCTGGCAAAAAAAAAAGTTGCCTTTTAAAAAGGGCTGGTCAGAAGAAAACTTTCCTTTTCTGATTTCTATCAGGTCTCTCTTCAGAGGATCAGTTAACTTGTAGGAATCAGGAAACCTTTTTTATTTCTCTTCTAAATCCTGAAAATAATGTGTTGTATTTTCTTTGTGAGATGTGTAGTGGGGGACCCTTTTTTTCTATATAAATTGTCTTCTAGTAAATAATGTTCTTTGCCTCCCCAGTGATAAAGATGATGCCTGCTGAAACCATCTAAGTGCGCTATAGGATCAAAGTGATCTGGTCTGTTACCAGTAAGTCAAATAGTGATTAAGGAAAAGCAGCCTCAGAAGTTATGATGACATTTATACTTAGTTTATGACAACTTCAGTGGGGTTAATTCCTGTATTTATTTCCACTATATTATACTAATTATATACTAATAAAACAAAAATCTTGTTAGTATCGTAGCTCTCACTAGTTAATATCCTTTTTTTCAAGAATAATTTGCATAAAAGAGAATTCCCAGTTGAACAGAAAATGTGGAAGACTATTCCATATTAATTCTAATGGTAGCAGCTAAAGACCAGTAGCCTACACAGCAATGCTGTATAAATATATGCAGCATTTGAATTAAAGACCAAACATCCATGGTAATCTAAGAAATAAATGCAGAAGCTCTAGAAATCTCTGTTGGTTCTTATGTTTTACTCTGATAAGGAAAATAAAAGGAGCATAGAAACCAGTTGTCAGGATATTTGCAGTAATGACTCCAAAGCAGCTCCTTTTTCTAAAAGTGACACCTTTTTCCATGCCAAGTTTCTGTGTAGTAAGTGGTACCTGGATGGATAAAAAAAGATACGAAAGGACACCTGAATCTGATGAAAGATTTGGATGGAGATTTTCAAAGTTAAGTTAACTGCTGGGAATTGATTACCTTAATACTTTTGATTCTCCACCTCCCTTCCTCACCCAGTGGCTTTAACACCCTGCCCTAAATGTGTGCCTCAGCAGAAATATTGCACTGCTTCACTTCCAGTTCACTCCCTGCAATGGAGAGGAAGGGTGATATCCCCAGCACCACCTGTCTTGGGCAGGCTTGGATTCGCTGTTGCCACCAGAAACATGCAAAGGTTGTGTGCAGCTCTCAGGAGAAGTCTCTTGGGCTACTTTGATAAATTATTTGTGCCTTTAGTAGCAATAATTTTGTGGGTTCTAGACTCTTGGTTCTAGACATAAGTCAGCAAAACTAAAGGCAAAAAAAAAAAAAAAAAAAAAAAAAAAAGAAAAAAAAAAAAGGAAAACCGGCACCCCTAAGGCCTCAGGAAGCTTCCCTGAATGGAATATTAAAATTCCCAAGCATCAAGCAAGCATTTGACATCTTTGTTAGTAAACAAACACGGCACAGTTGCATTTCTTGTGACACAGCATCAGCACAGCATGTTCTGCCTCCCTCTCTCCCCCTCTCCTTGCCCTTTTCTCTGCTCTCCCCCTGCTGCCCCTGTGTCTGGCAAACATTCCAGAGGCCAATGACAGCAGCCGTGTCTCTTTCAAGCTGAGTGCATTAGTCAGGCATTTCAGAGGGTTGTTTTCCTGCCCTTGGGTACCCCAGCACGCAATGGGAAAGATGCAGGAGTTCAGGGACTGCTGAGCTCTCAGCTGCTGCTCTTCCCTAAATGAAGGTAGCTGGCGAGCAAGTACAGCGTTTAGAACTAAGAAAATATTTTTCTGTAGGGAATGTTTTTTTTGACCCCACAGCTGTTAAGTAAAATGGAAAAAAAAAAAAAAAGATGAAACTGTTGCTGTAGAGAGACAAAATCTTGTTTAATTTTTTAAAGAGGCAAAACTGCTTTACTACATCAAATTCGTGGCATCATACAGAGAAAAAACTTAATCTTGAAATCATGCTTTTAGATGTACCTATCCTAACTTTATTTGTTATAGTCTCCTCTCACTATTAATGCTTAGTGATATCTTAAGCTGTATTTGTCATGCTTTTCCTTGTGAAGTATTTAATGAACAATCCACCAGCCTTTGCATAGGGGTTTTTTTTTGACCTGGAATACAGAGTTTTCCAAATGAGAAGTACAGCACAAGACAAATACAATCATAGAATTGTTTAGCTTGGAAAAGGCCTTTAAGATCAAGTCCAAACTGCCAAGTCCACCAGTAAATCACGCCCTTGAGCCCCACATCTACATATCTTTTAAATACCTCCAGGGATGCTGACTCACACAGGCAGCCTCTTTGAGCACCTAACAGCCCTTCCCATGAAGAAATTTTTCCTAATACCCAATCTAAACCTCCCCTGGTGCAACACGATATTCAGAATTTAATCTCATTTGGCATTTAGAGAAAACACAGGGTGAACGTCCGAACTTGCAAGAATCCCTTGGGTTTTTCACTGAACATGGAGAGTCAGGACCTCGTTTTTGTATTTCATCCAATTAAACTGCCTTTGGTCCCTGACTGCCATACTAAGACACTCCACTAATTTGTATCAAAAAAAAAGATAATTCCCAAATTGCTTATCTGTGGTACCTATTTTGAAGCATGCTGTCAAGGAGAGGAATTAAGCTTCACTGTGGCACCTGTCATTGGGTAAGAAATTCTGAGCTTTGCTTTGTGTTGTTTGCATGCCATGACAAGTAAGAATAAGTAACAGGCCTTGAATGAAACTGGAGCCAGATAAAGCTCTGTGTTCTTGCTTTCAGATTATCTGTAGCCTTTCATTCAGTTTTAAGCCTGGTGGTTGTGTTGGAGCCAAATGAAGTTTGATTTTGACGGCAGGGATGCCGTTTCAGATGGAGTATGATGACTGGGTAAAGCAGAAGGACTTCCTGAAAGATTATTTGGAAATGGTATCAAGCAGAAGAAAAGTTTAGGTCTACATGTTCTTGCAGGGGAGAAAATGGAGTGCTGAGGGCAGAAAGGCACTGAAGCTTTCATGAGTGTAGAAAGAAGCATCCATACACCAAAGGAATTCTATGGTCTCTAGGAAATGCTTTATGAAACCTTTCAGTCTTAACCTGCTGGATGGCTGAGGAATCAGTCCTCTAGAGAGCAAAATATTTTATTTCCCAGATGAATATGTTTGAATTAGATGTTGTCTCCTGATGTCCTCTCTGGCTTCTCTTGCCGTGTTGCCCTGCTGCCTGTCACTGAGTTCAAGTCAAGGAAAGTCTCAGCACCATCCTGGGAAGAACCCAAAATTCCAACACCTGACATCGCCAAGTGCCAGCTGCCTACAAAATGTCACTGACTGACATGTCCCTCTGGGAACGACTTCCATCTAATTTAGCTAAAACCAGTCCATGGCACCACGACTTCGGCACATGCAGAAGGTCCAGGGGAGCACAGGGCACTCTGTCCCCAGTGTTTCACTCCTGGGAATTCCAGACACCTGCCCTACAGCAGCCTGAGGAGTGCCCTGCAGACAAGTCCTTGGAGACTCTAACCCAGAGATGCAGCCAATAAGAGAGAGTAATTTGGATTAAGCTGTAGAGCTCCAGTTTGGCTGCAGCTATTAAGTGATTCCTTTCATTCTGAATTGTTCCCAAGACCCCTTTTCCCTTCATATCCTTAAAAAGTGATCACATTATTCTTGGGCTGTTGCATATGGGCACGAATGGAATTTAGACTGCCTGCCTGACAATGATGAATGAATCCACTCCAAATCCCTTGATGTGGATCAGCTCTATAGCATAACAATAATATTGTTGTTTAACATTTATATTGAAGTAATACCGTGAGGAATCTCATCCATTCAGGGACCGATTTTGCTGGAAACGGAATAAAACACTCAGCAAAATAACAAGCCTTGTTCGAGAGACAAGGCTGTCTAAAAGACAACCTGTACCAGTGGAAGGAGACAGACAAAAAGACAAGGAGCAGAATGATATAAATGACAGTTGCATCTTCACTGAGCTTCACAAAACCTGGGTGCTGCTTAATTTTCTTGCATGGTTCATCTTCCACGTTGTTTCTACATTTTGCTCATCCCTTTCCGCTTTCATTTTTTTTACCTGTGCTGTCAAAAAAACTCTTAAACTTCAGGTTTTTGCTGGCAAAGTTTGGAATATATTGGAAAAAGGAAGCTGTACAGGAAACTCCGTGACGTTTTGTTATTACCTTTGGACCAAACCATTTTAGTTGGCTTTTTGTACCTTGGCATCCATTTTCAAGCTTGCTTGGGTGAATTATTCTCTTCAAGATGTTTGTGAAGCTGTCTGTCAGATTTTCAGGTTCTTTACTTGGATCCAACTATCTTGAATCTGTTACATTCCCTCCCATCTCTCACTTTGTAATGTTTTCAAAATTGTAGTTGGATTTGTCTGGAAAAAAAAATTTAAATATTTATATTTATACATTTATTTATTTTTTAACAGATCCATTCTTACTACTGTTCGTGGTTCCCTGTGTCCTGCAGGGGAGAGGTTTTAAACCACTCAGTTACTTGGTTTAGCTATTTTCTCTGGAGACCAGTGCCACAAATTTTTAGTAAAAACAAACTTAGACCTCTTGTTTTAAAAGCAGCAGAGTATTCCCTATGTACATATCATATCCCCCATGTCCAAATTTGACAGTCTAGTCTTCTCAGAGATGCCTTCTGGCCACCATAAGCCTTAGTCAGGAAAACATGCAGCAGTGTTTGACAGAATGTGCAGGAAGGGGAAATTCTGTTAGAGTTTATTGAATGATTGATGATAATTTAAATCCACTTCAGAAAAGCTGTTATGTTCTTGAATCATTTCTTGGCTAATGTGCTAATAAAAATGCATCGTATAATGCTACTGCTGGATTTCAAACAATCTAACAGCAAAAAGTTGCTTACTGAGGAATATTAGAGGTTCCTCCAGAAGATGGATATATGATAGTAATTACGATGGCAATGAACTGGGCCTTGTTTACATTTGCAAAACAGAGGGAAACCTTGCAAAAATCTTTACTGACTTCAGGGATGAGTTGAGCATTTAGGAGACAATGACCTCTGCTCAGTTTCACTTCAGGCCCTGGGTAGGTTATGGAGCAAACCCTCCATTTCCAGACATGTGAAGAAGGTCACTGGAAAGAGCCAGGGCAGATTTATCCAGTGTAAAAAATTCCCTGAGTGCCTCCTAGGGTGAGATGAGTGCTTGTGTTGCTTACCTTGACATCAGCAGGGCCTTTGGCACAATCTCTGGTGGTGGTGCGGTTGCAGCTCAGCTGGTGAGGAGTGGACTGCACAAAGTGATGAAGTGGATGCAAACTGCCAGGACTGCTGGGCTCTTTTCAGAGGGGCTGAGAGACAGGGGACAGAGGCTGGAATGTGGAAAATTCAAACTTCATATTAAGGATTGAATTTGGTTTTCCAGCACAAAGAGAGACAAACACTGGAAAAAATTGCCTGGAGAAGTTTTCTTCACGTCACAATTATCATATACTCCTAGGTTTGTCCTAGTGTACCTCTCGTGCTCACAGGATACTTCAGCTTTATCTCTCTGAAATTTCTACAGGGAACAGAGATTTTTCTTGTCATTAGCAGCCCTGTGAGAATGCCAGGGCTCTGAACAGAAGATGCAGTACAATGGACAGGCAGGGAATGAGGCTGAACAGTTTAATAAAACGATTTTCAAATAAATTGCCTGCAATACTTTGTGACTCTGGCAAGACAAGCCCCCAAACATACAAGCTCTTCAGGAAGCAGAATTCATCTGGAAAATAGTTTTCAAATGTTTCTGTGGCACAGGAATTCCCCTGCTCTCCCTGCCCACAGTGGTTATTCTATTTGGAATTAGCAATCCGATTGTAAAATCCTGATTTTGCTAAAGCTGCTTTTGGTGTCTGTGTGGTGAGAACTTCACTGTGGCCTTTGGGACCCTTTGAAATACTTGTAGAGACAAATACATGTTCAAAAGGACAACCCTAAAAGTCTGGAGTCGTGCTTTGGTGAACTCTCTGGTTAGGGTTTAGTCCTAAATAGGAAGAAATACAAGGGAACAACCTGTATATTCAAATAATATCATTTAATTGGGTTTGATGGATGTGTTTTTCAGGACACTGTTGTGCATAAGATAATTTGTTTTGGTTTCTTTCTCTCTGGCAATGAATTTGGGGAACATGCATCTCTCACCTCTGTCTTTCATCTGCCTAATTTTACATATGTGCTGGAATACCCAAAATAAATAAAAGCAATCAGAGAACCACAGGAACAGTGAGATAAAGTGGATGCTTCTGTGTTTGGTTTGCCATCTGCTTTATTTTGGACCAAATACCTGTGTATTCAGTCCAAAACCACAGTGTGCATTCCTTTTATTATCCCTGCATGCTGCTTGCCTCATATTTAATCATATTTTTGTTATTACAACTCTACAGACATGCATTAGGTAATTAAAACTCCTCCAGAAAAATTTTAGCACCTGTTCCGTGCCTTAAATGTTGTTTACAGAATTCAGAAAGCTGTGAAACTTTATTTTGTTGAAGAGATCCTTGTTACTTTAAAGTGCTACACCATCCTTGTACTCCTGTTTCATGAGGAAGCTGTTGAAATCAAAGAGAAAGCTGGCTGCTACTGGATCTAATTATTACAAATCATGTGGCAGTTGTTGCAGCAAGAGACAGGAAGTAAAAAAAATTATTATTTTTTTTTTAATTTTGTGCTTAAGGAAAAGCAAGTTTCCATGTTGCAAGGAAGAGTTGCTAGTGGCTAGTTTTAAAAATCTGATAATTTCAATTGGCTTTGCTCCATCAGCTACAAGGAAAACACCTGGCAGGCTGCTGCATCCCAGCCAAGTCTTGTTAACCTTTTGGCCTTCACAGTAACTATCAGCAGGCACCGAGTCAGTGCTACTAATAAACTGCCATTAAAACTTCCACCTGCTAATAACATCTTATTGCTCTTCAGGATTGAATAAAAGGAAATGAGCTGGTTAATTACAGTCAGAGAAGTTTTGCAGTGCTGTGCTGCCTCGGATGGTGACAGTAATGCTGGAATGTGTTTAAGGATACAGCTATGTGAACTGGGGGCTTCAGAGGTAAGCCAGAATGGCAGCAGCTATTCTATGTTAATTTTTTGATGGTAGGAAGTGTAAAACTTCCTTTTTTAAATATAAAGCTTCTTATTTTTACATGAATGTAAGATAAACTGGGGAAAGTCTTTTCAAAAACATGCGTAGGCCGTTGTAAGCAAGGTTATGTCTATGGAATTTTTTTTTTTCACCTCAACAGTGTTCTCCTTAATCATTCCACTTTATGAGGAATTCTTTGCTGGTTTTTTGTTTTGTTTGCTTGCCTCATTTCCAGCAAAAAATCCCAGTTCTGGTGTTCTTTGTATAGCAATGAAGCAGGGGAGAGATATCCCACAGTAGTTACTGTTTTTTTTTCTAGTGAGAGGGAGTTGTTCTTCCATTCTAACTTTTCTGGAACACACAAAAAACCTGCAGGGAGCAAAAATTTTGCTTGTATATGTGGGATATAGGCTGGGTTAGTATGTCTGTCTTTCTTTGTCTCATTTTCCACTTCTTGCTCCAATATCTTGAATATTTTAGGCCAAAGTTAGCTGGATTTTGAAGCACCAGTGATGCACTATAGTCCCCATGGAGGTGTGGTTAAGATTTTGGCACGTTTTGGAACAAGGAATGTAAATACCATTTTCTAAACTGGAAAAAGCAATGCCCTGCTGGCAGCTGGTCCAGTTCCAGTGGGACCAACCTCACAATGTGCTTTCAGCAGAAAGTGATTTTATAGCAATGTTACAAGCTGTCTGAATTCCAGCAGTTTTAATAGCTTGAAATATGAATATCTATCAAAATTAAGATTATCCTTTTAAAAAGAGGCATACTGCAGCAGGGCTTCGCTTTTAAATAACAATTCCCACAACATGTTCCAACCTCTCACTGCTTCCTGGTGGAGAAATAAGGACTTGGAGGGAGGGACTGTAAAGTCAAGGGGAGCTCCATTGATGTCAACTCTGTTTCAAGAACTCTCATTTATTTCTCCTGCGAGCCTTGGCTGGGTTGTCAGCATTATGCAGCCTTGCTGTGGTGAACTGTTGAGAGGCAGCAACTTCAAAGACAATAAATCTTTAAAAGGACAAAGGGAAGCATTAATGTTATACACACTGTTTGAGTGTTTATAGCTTTGCTCTTTCTTAGTCTGTTTTTCAGAGAAACTGTTGTTGGGAATGTTTATAAAAACGCTATCATGCTTTTAAAAAAAAAAGGCATTTCTTAGCTCCTTTTTTTGATTAAAACAGAGGATGTTTCTGATAGGAGAGCACTTTAAAAGTGACTTGTGAACTGTGTGGACAGAGGAATAAAAGGCCACAATAAACTATGTTATATTTTACATTAAATTGTGGTATGGCAACAGTTTCTACCAAGACAGATTCAAAGGAAAATCATTGCATGGTTCACATTTGCCTTTCTAAAGGTCATCATGTTATGATAGATGAGATATTCAAACAGCTTCTCATTTGCAGGTGTGGCTGTGTGCCTGTAGCTTAATGAAGATTTTAATTGTTTTAGTCAATGAAATAGGGCATGGTACTCTGAAAAGTGTTCTGTGTGGTCTCTTAGAATGATGATTTTAGTACAAACAGTTATGGAACTTCAAGACTGCACAGTCTGACTGAACGTTTTAGGACTTTACACATTTGAGGAAATCAGTTATGCAACTCTTAGTTTACATAGCCACGCCCTCTCACATATTAATGTGTTTTTTTTCCTGAGGAAATGTCTAGTTTTTCTTCATGGTCAGGATTTCTGGTTCTGGAAGCAGCTTTGAGCACAGAGATACAGTCTCATAAAGACTGACTTCAGGTTTTGTATCTGTTGAGCTTGACTCCCTCCTTACCTTCCTCTTTGAGTCTTGTGTAGCTTCATCCCAGCTGGGACATAACTCCTCTTCAAGAGATTCAAGGAGAGACAGCTTGTTTATTTTCTTTGTGTGTTTTTGCCCTGCTGTCACTAAAAGTAGGGCAAGACTTTGGAGAAAATAGTGAGGTACAAATCCGAGTGGAGATTAAAGGAAAAGAAATGTCTGCCTGTCACAAAAATCCTAGAGGTGTAGCTTTGGAGCATGCAGAAAACAAAGGAATGATATTTCATGTGTTGTTTGCATCTCCCATGTGTTGGAGACTTCATTTTAGTGTTCTTTATGGCACAACCCAAGTTACTCCTGCACTGAGAGTTTTCTGCTTTTTCTGTAGGAAAGACAGTAACATCTGGGGGTGTGTGTGCTGGGGTCTGAGCATGTTTTTTGGTGGAAATTAAAACTTGGGTATCCCAAAGCCTCCAAGCAGACAGCTGCTTTTTAAAAAGCTGAGTAGGAACCTTTCCTTAAAAACTGTTTTTTTCTAACATGTATTTTTACATGTCCCTCTCAGTAATTAGAAACAAAAGCTGCTGGTGAAAGAAACCAGCTCTCTCTAGGATCCACACTTTTAACAGCAGTTGTGTCACTGAAGAGCTGTGTGGATGGTGTCTGCAGGGTTTTGTTCCTCTCTTTGTCTCATGGGAGTTGCCAGTGGCCTGTTGTGACAGGCATTTCATCTCCTTAGAAGGTGCATTTGTTTCAAAACCTAGTGGGGAGGTCGGTGGGATACACTGAAAAGGAAAAATGAATGAGGGAATATTTCTGGGTTTTGTCAGGTAACCTAGCAATAATTGCTATGCCACAGCATGCTCTAGCTACCACTTGCCCTGCACATTACAATACAAATGTTTTTAATGAGCAGCAGCATCTGAAAAGCTCACTGTCAGAGCAGTCCTCTGTTCTGTTTAGTGTCATCCTGCTTTCTGGTAGATTTTTCAGTATTAACAGTATTTTGCCAATCTGATCTCATCTTGTGGTGATCTATACCTTGCATTCAGGTGTGCAATTTTTCAGTATGTATCTAAAACCAGACTCTCAGTTCATAGCAGAGTGGGCCTGCAGAGAAGGGGTTGTGGTACAAGGGATTAAATTTAGAAGTTTGTAGTGCCTGGGACAGTCTCCATTGGCAGTGTCTGAAAGGCAAGTAAATGTAACTCCACTTTCCGAATATTATTTTATTTCCAGCTGTGGCAAAGAGATAGACATCAAGGCAGGAAGGCTCCCAGGAACCTGAAGTGAGCATGTTCAGGCATGCTGGTGCATTAATATGTATCATAGGCACATGGTCTCCCTTGCAAACGGAAACATCTCCTCTGCAAAGAGTGATAAGCCCTGGCTTCCTTTTCTGCCACACTGCCTATAATTGCTAGGGAAAAAATGGGCTTAAATTTAAAGTCCCCAGAGCACTGCTCAGCATCCACGGAGTGGATTTTCAGCACTATTTTTAGCCTATTGCTTGCTGGGTTGGAATGCAAATAGCTGTGTGCACTCTGAAGCTGCACGAGTCCAAGCAGACAGAAAACAGCAGGGAAATTGTGCCATCCCTCTGGTGGCTGTCCTCACCGAAGAGTTTTACAATTTTTTTTTCTCTTCATTACTGCCCAATATTCAACCTATTTGCTGCTATAGATATTTTAAGCACATGGGCTTTTGGTTACTGCTGATATTTTTATATTAATAGAGTTAGACAATCTTCTCGTAAACACTGGTCCATCCAAAGTAAAACCAATGGGACCAGTGCTACTCTTTGCCAGCAGACAGGTTATCCCTCAGGCAAAGGTCAGTCTTGGGCAGTGGGGTAAAAAAGACACACTTTGTCATAATGGAATGATCCATTAATGCCTGGAAAGCTGCTCTTAAGTGAAATGCTCTCCTAAATTGCTTTTCCAAACCTGCTTATTATTTTAATAGTCTTGACATAATGAGTTGGCAAAAAGAAGAGGTTCATGTTGTTTGCCACTCTATCTAAACAGTAAGGTTGGAGCAACCATTTGTACTATACTTGCCTGAAGAGATATACAGGGAATATGTATCCACATCTATATATCTATATCTATTTCAGTGGCACCCTTTTATTCCCATTGATCTTGCTCAGAACCCAGGTAGCAACAAAAAACTCATTTCTCACATAGTTCCTCACAAATTAGGTTTTATCAGTCAGAGAATACAGCCTCCTTATTGCAAGCAAACTTCAAATTCCAAGACTAAAATAATGCTGGGGAGAAGAATCACGTGTCAGTGAAATTTAGAGGTGGCAGTAGGGGACTGTATCAAGACTCTGAGATCCTTAAAAGTAAGGTGAGGCCTTCAGGTAGCAAGGAAGTTGCAATCCTACATCCTGTGTGCTGGATTGCACCTGAACATGCACCTAAACACCTAAAACTCCTTGATTTCAATTTCCTGCCATTAACCAGCTGCTTCAGTTCAGTGTTTTGGGTGTATTTCCTGCTGCAGGCAAAATGGGAAAGACTCTCTCCAGAGAACCCTGGCTTACCTGAGGGCTGGCAGAGGGCAATGTGTGGATAAAAGGTGCAAATCATTCAGGGTATTTCAGTTTATTGAGGATTGTAACTAAAGCCCATCAGTATGCTTCCAGTTTGCTACTGAAACATGACGCACTTGTCCTTATTCTTGCAATAAATTTCATTTTCTTTGCAAACTGAATTTTAACCTCATCTAAGAAGAAGCAATACTTTGTTTTATGTTGCAGTTGTAAGACGAGAGTCAGTTTAGATACAAACTTCCAGCTCCTGTGAATTTATCTACGGAGTGGGTGATAATTCAGTTTTGGGGGAGGAAAACTAATTGTGCTCTGTGTGTACAGTACTGACTGACTCTAGGACACAACATCCCAGATTTCATTAGTTCTATTCACTATTTCACAGCCTTTGCAATGTGCAGATTGTTTTCATATTTGTCAGGAGTCTAACACAAGATAGTTTTTCTCTCTGTGCTTTAGGCTTCTGTCAGCTCATTCTCTAGATAACTCTGCTCCACCACCTTGAACTGTGTGTTTTGTCCCTTGCACACATCTGGGTAATAAAACCTCTTTTGCATAAGTTTCAAAGCCTCCTGATTGCTTTGAGAAGCAGCCCACCTTTTGGAACCTCTGGACTGTATGAAACAGGAAAGAAGAAATCTGTGAGGAGTTATAACAGCCAAGGTTAATTTTGAAGCAGTGTGTGTGTGTTTACTGCCTCTTAGGGCAGTCACTTGCTGCTTTGCATGCTGCTTACTTGTTTCTGGAGCTGAAGAAACACTGCTTAAAAGGATTAATTTGGCAGGCACTCCTGAGACTTTAGAAGGTAAACAACTGTTTCTTTTTTGTCAATATGGCAATTAAGGTCTGGGAGATTAAAGAAAAGAGAGTAAATGCGGTTTTGGCTCCTTCTGCAGACTGATGGTTTAGTGATCCTCTGAATATTTAATGAGGTGCTTTGATGGTTCTGGAGTAGCAAAATCCAGATCAGATGTGAAAAATGGAATAGTGAACTGCAAAGTGTGAGTTATGTGATGCCCAGAATTAGGGGTGTGGGGTTTCTTGTGCTTGAGATTGATGTCCAGACTGTTTTGGCAAATGACACCTCCTTCAAATGCAAGGGATGTGCTGAAGGTGGTCAGATGCCTGGAGGTTTCTACTTGGCCTCTTGGAGGAGGACGTGACCCCCTCTTGGCCTCTTCTAATACCATCTTTACCAAAACTTCTGTCTAGTTCTGATTTTTGGGCTAAAGCGAGGAATCTTCCCCATGAAGTTGGCAAAATTGGTAAAAATATTACCACGAATACAACTGTGAATTTCAGAGTCACTGAACGAGTCAGAAGCGATCTTTTAGCAGCCTTTAAAGCTGGTGGGACACTTTCATTCTGAGCTGCTTTGTTTACCTCAGATGACACAAAGTAACCACAAAATAGGCTTTAACATCCTTGGTGGGTATTTTCCTCTAGTCTCCCATTTGGACAGAACACTTATTACCTCTCCTTAAGGGGGTGGCTCTCATGTCTCTTCAAATATATCTTCAGGGAATTAATTAAATTGTCTTTCTTAAAGTGGGTGGGCATTTAGAGGAGGTTTAATTTGCAGTCAGAAATTAAAAAGGTCTGAAGTTAATGCAGAATGCTTTTTATATGACATTATAGTTGGAGCAGCTGTCAGAGTGTTGCCTGTGTGTAGTGGGAGGACAGCTCTTATTTCAATCATTTTCTTCCCTGTTTTTCCCCCTGCCCCAGTGCTGTTCCTTCTGTTTTCAATCCCAAATCTGTTGCTTTTTTTGGAGTGGGAAAGAGATGAACCTTTGAAGAAGCAGAGCAGCAGCAATCCAGGTTTTCAACAAGACCCTAATATATTCCTCAGGGAGCATTTTGTGCCTTTATTTTGGCACACCAATGTTTTCAAAGTGGCAGTGCTGGCTTCAGGCCCTCTGGATCTTCTTCCTGACAAATTCAGGGAGCAATAAATGTGATTGCTTTTCTGGCTAAGAGAAGAACTTTATCCATTCTGAATTGCCTCCAATGACCTGGCCTGCTTTATCAAATTGAGAAGCAGTGTAAAGACAGCCACACTTCACTTCCCAAAGAGCTGGGTGGTTCTCCAGAAGGGCCAGGGTGGAAGATAAGCCCTCTCCCTCTGGAGGTGCTGTCTGCTGCCCCAAAGTGATCCCTGTGAGGGGAATATAGGACACACACAAGTTGCTGGGATGTATCCAGGGTTGCTGAGGGAGCTACCTAATGCCACTGCTGCAGATTATCTTGGGAAGGCTGTGGTGATTGGGAATTTTCTCCAGGAAAACTTCACACCTGTTGTCAGGAAGGCAAAGAGGGAAGATCTGGAGAGCTGCAGGCTGTTTATACTCTTTTCAGGCCCTGAGAAGGCTGTGGAGAAATCCTGGAAGCCTTTTCCAGGCACAAGGGGAATGAGGAGGTCACTAGGAACAGCCTGTGCAGGTTTTCCCTGGTAAATCCTCGCTGCCCTGAGCACCTCCTGCAGTGAAACGGGAGAGTCTCCAATTGTAGCTAATTTGGTGAGGTATGGGCTGGGAGAGCAGACAGTGAAGTGGATGAAGTGTGGCTGTATCATCCAGAGGGTGGAGATCAGTCACCCAAGGTTGAAATTGTTGCTGGGTATGAGTTGTCTCAGTAAAACATCAATGCTGATGCCACTACTGTAAATATCTTAATTTGCAAGCTGGATGATGGGATATGGTTCATCAGCCAACACCTCTACAATACTAAGCTGTTCTGTACCATTCTACTCTCCAAAACACAATGAGGCACTATTTAAACTGGCCTTTCTTATTTTATAGGAATTGTTGGTTTTATTTCTATGTTTTACACAATGAAAGTGCTTTTGAAACAGCAACTTACAGTAAGTCTCAAAGTAAGAATGAAATGGCCACTCACCATCTTCCTTATGCTCAACCACAGGTTGGGTTTTTTGTTTTGTTTTTTTTTTTTTTAATTAATTTTATTTTAAAGTAAAAGACTTGAAGCCAAGCATACAGCCATAATCTCACTGCTGGCTACATAAAAATGGCATTGTCCTGGATGAATGCTCTTGAGATTTTAGTGGCTGGAAGGTGACTTCATAAATCCCTGCTTTATTAAGATGTCTCTTGTATGTCCACACAGTTCTGTGAAAGGTAAAAGACAAGCACTTACTACAGAGGCTACACCAGGTATGAAGCTTTTCTCTGACCAAAAGGCACTTGTGAAAATTGTTTGTAGTGCTTTGGAAAGAAATATGAAAGAATTCACAGTTATTGTAAAGCTTGTGTGCGTGAAATTGTTTATTTTTTCCCTCAGCTGAAGTTTCCTGGTTGACTTATTCCCAGTTCTTTCAATTTCCTTGCTCTTCCCAGCACATAAAGTCAAGGTTTGCAATTAGCACTTGTGACCCATTCAAAAATACAAAGTTCCCCAGCTCCCCAAGTGATCTGAAGTAAAAATGCAGAGAAGGAAAAGACAAGGAAAAAAAAGTCAAATCCACCTCAGCCAAAGCATTCAGAGTTCTCCCTCCTGCCCTCCCAGTGCTTTGCCTTAACTATGTTTTGCACTAATGTTTTCTGCATTACCTGTTGGGAAACTACAGCAAAGAAATCCTTTCCCAGGGCGTGTGAAGCTCCAGCAGCTCATCAGGGCAGCAGCCCCGCAAGGCAGCGCTGGGAATCAAAGTGTGAAATTGCAGTTCCTGAGGGGCCCTGGGCACAGCCATGTGCTGCTGGAGCTGTGCAGGGAAGGAGACACCCAGGCAGCACAACAAACCATGCTGAATCCCAGCAGCTGCCCTGTGTTTATTCTGTAGTTTATGCTCCAGGGGATGGAATCACAGAAGAAAATTCCTTTAGGAAGTTTTTTTGGCAAAGTTCAGAGAGCGACAACCTTTATTTCTATGAGCAGAGGTGTAGAAAGGACTGTTTTTCTGTTTTTATTTATTTATTTTTTTTATTTCTTATGGTTCCCTTGTCCCTGCTTTCCTTCCCCTGAATCTTGAGGAGTTTTTCAGACCACTGAGGAAAGTAGTTTAAGCACATTGCAGCGGAGGAAATTGTTACTTGGCTGCAATACATACAGAAACAGATTCTGCAAATGCATTTACGTATTGTGTGGGAACCCAGGCAGGGTCACATAAAATATTGCAAGTGTGTAGAGCTGAATCATGAGCAGAACATGTAGTGCAGACATTTCAAATGAATTTATATCCTGATTTTCAAAAATGTGGGAGAAATGTACATATAGTCCAGAAGATGCTGTCTTCCAGTTCATCCCACTGTGACTTTATCTTAGTCATGGGTGGATCTGCCAGTTTCAGCGGTGCTGTTAAGGAAAGCACAAAGTTACTGGAGAGTTTTCACATTTTTGTGTCCAAATTGCAAAAATATTCCATCAGGAGGTTTAAAACAGCATCCCAGGAAAAATGCTGAAGAATTGATGTATTATGCAACAATATTATTGAATATCCATGTTTGAGTGACTGGTTTTGAGTAGCCATGTATATTTTTCATTGGTTTAGGTCTGTGATCCCAATTGTGTCTTTCAAATAGGCATGTGCCTTTTGTAATTAATTTCCCTACCCTAGGAAATCTCAAATCCTATATAGCTATTTTTTAGGACATCTGATGCTGCGTTTGGAATTGTGGGCCTGAAGCAAGAAAAAACAGGGATATTTTGATTGAATAATTCCTTCCAGGTTGCAACAGGGATTGCCAACTGTTTGTCCAAACATATTTTTAAGTATAGATAGCAGGGAGTTGTGGTTAGGAATCAGTCTAATTTCTCTATGTGTGTGTAACTGTGAATGTATTTGACAAAGTATTAATTGTGCAATTGTTCTCCACTATAGATGAAACTAAATAAACAACTGAAATAGGGGAAAGGGAACTAAAGCTTCCTGAGAAATTGCACCTTCAAAGAATTCTCATTGTAAGCATTGTCATAAAACTGTTTTCAGGGGAGGAAGAGGAAGCGAAGTTGCTGAGGCCATAAAAAGATGCTGCCTATCTCTAGAGGCCCGTTGGATGACAAAGGCATTACAGGATTCAAGCAATGCAATTAAGGCAGTTATAAAAATCAAAATAAAGACCAGACATTTAATTGTAAATATAATTAACTACTGGAGCTAACCAATTCTAGGGGTGAGGCAGAACTGCTGTCATTTGTTGTCTTTACATTTACCCATCTTGTGCAGAAAGTAAAGATTGGAATGACCTCTTCTACTCTTGCAATCCATAAGTCCTGGCTTAATAACATTGGGACACACTGTGAAGGTGACAGGAGACGCCTGGCAGGCAGTGGTCAAAGCAGGATTTGAAATGGTGAAACTTTAATAGAGGAAAAGCCTTTAAAAGGAAGGCACATTAGAGCATTTGTGGTGAAAAGTAAAACTGCCAAGTGTTTTAATTTAGTTTACGTGTTGCTGCCTCCATGCATTTGGATTTATCTTGCAGATAGTTTTCGCATGGAAATTGCAGTTATTAGTTTCACTACCACAGGATGCAATTGAACGTTCTCCATGTTTCCCTGGTTAATTGGTAAGGAGTATTTAGGATGTGTTGCTAGTGAATTATTTATGGACTTTTGTGCCAAAACCGAGTTTGTAGGAATAGCATGATGCTGGCTGGTTGGGGAAGATGCTGTTTTGTGAATCAGCCTGTGAGATGCAGCTATGTTGCTGCTGTGGGGTTTGTTTTTTTTTTTTCCAGCTGGAAATGAAGCAGCTTGAAGGATTAATTAGGATTGAAGAAGATAAGGGGTTCTCTGCAGGAAACACACAACAGGCTGCCTTTGCCACCAGGTGCTTTTGAAGTTCTTGATCAGAAGTAGATTTAAGCCTGTAATTGCTCAGGTTTTGAGGAGTTTCTAGGCTTGAGATTTGCTGCATTTGGAGTGTTGTGGTGCAGAGACACTTTACCTCAGTTATTGGCACAGTCAGACTCTGTGTTCAGCACTGATTGCCAGAAGTCTTCACCTTTTTGAATATGAGTACTGAAAAGTTGGGTTGTCCACGGTGCATCATATAATTTTGCTTTTTATACCGCTGATGACAGTTAAGAAAGGAGAAATAGTGAGGTATCATTAAAACTGCTTTGTTATTGCAGTTTGATTTGTGTGAAACTTCTCTTTTACCCCAAGACAGGCGTCTCTCACCACGCTAGAGAATCCTCCAGAGTTCTGATGTGTTTTTATGAACTCTTGGGTGAAAGATTCACCACAGCAGATGGAATCACACACTTCAACAGTAGTTTTTCTTTTAGGCTTTGACATCAATTTCCCCTGCCAGAAAACCAAGTTTAAATGGTAGAGTCCCAGCTACCTCTGTTTCTGACTGTGTTGGAGACTGGCTGCATGGCAGGCATGGGCCAGTTCCTGAAGGAACAGAATAATCATTCAAGTATGAAAATGACCATTGCTCTCAGAAATACAACCACTTTGTTTTGTGGTAGGTTTTGGCTTTTTTTTTTTTTTTCCTTTTCAGGGTTTGGTTTTTCTAGCCATTCAGCACAGGGAGGGTGTCATGTTTAACACTGAATTTAATTATTTGAAGATAATTGATGTTCCGTGGGATTTCTGATTTAACAGAGTGACACAGAATGTACTGCCTAACACCACACAAATGCAATTTACCCTTAAAAATAGACAAATTGCAATATAGAGTCCAGATGGGTACTTTCCAGGCTGCTTTCTGGAGCTGCCAAAAAAGTTTTCAGCCCCCTTACCCCACTGCTGTCCCCCTGGCAGAAAAGCAGAGCTTTTCCATTCTGCTTTTGGGAACAGGCAGGCACTGTAGTGCAGGCAGTGCTTTAACCTTGTAAATTCATGTGCCACAAGCCTGGGTGTTGTTTAATGTCCAAGACATAGGACAAGGTTCTTATTTGGAAAGGAGGATGTGCAAAGTCACCTGAGCTGTGGGTTCAATCCATAAAAAGGGACAGGGCATTGGAGAGTTTCCTTTGGCAGTGCAGAACGCCTCAAGGTGAACATCCCAGCTCTTAAATAAAATGGAGGGGCCTTCATGCCTAAAGGGACCGAGGAAAACACACGAGTTCCCTGACAGTCCTAAATGTGATGAAAACCGTCCACTGCACGGGATATTACTGTAAATCTTTGTCTGCCTGACAGATTTACATCTGCTTGCTTCCATAAAAACCACTGTTAATGGCACAACACCTATTAAGCTGAGGTATTTCTAGGTATACTATATCATTGTATTTTACTGGAGAGTTTGCATTACTCCCAGCACTTCAGTGCTTATATTATGAGGTGGTTCAGACTGAAAATATAGTAACTTTTTCCTGCTTCTCAAGGACAAGCTTTTATTTCTGAGCAACCATTCAGCAATGACAGGCAAAATATTGGAAATAATAAGGCTGAAAAATACTGTGCTCCAGAATGAATGAGATTTATTGAGATGTGTTTGGTTACTTGAAGGAGGCATTAATAAGGTGCCAGCCAGCCAGATTCTTATGTGTTGTTTGTTGCTTTTCTGCCTTCTTTTCTGCTGTTTTGTTTTGGTTTTGTTTTTTTTTTTTTCTTCACATGTCCCAGTAGCAATTGGAGAATTGAGAAGGGTTATATACAGAGCATGTGATGGACATTTACATCAAACTCATGGTAGCAGTGAAGAGCAACAAGAATTTCTACCTCAAAATAGAAACTGTAGGTGCAATAATTGGAAGTAACCTGCTGAGGCTGGATACTGGAAAACCCTGGGAGAGTAGAAGTTCCTTTCCTTTCCCTTAGTTTTGGGGTGTTTTAGGGCATCCACATGGTGAAGAGAAGTTGTGGCATCAGCTGCCTCTGGAATTTATGATTAAACTGACCCAGCTTTTGCTTGAAATTAGTGAAGGAAGAAGTGGAATTGAAGGGATAACCTTGCAAGGAATCAAGTCAGTGTGCTGGAGGCTGCTTCCCTGGTGTTTCCATGAGGAAATATTGGTGCTCCTGAAGGAGTGATGTGCCAGTCTCTCCCTTCAGAAGTTTCCAAGCACCATGTGGTCTAGAAGGGGTTTGGAGAAGCTTTTTTTCTTTCTTTAGTACCAGACTTACAAAGCAGCATTTCTTTCTGAGAGTGCCAATATGCCCCTAGATTTTCTTGTGGTACTAATCCTGCATCCTGTGCCATACAGCCAGAAAGCTGCATTACACAGAAATGGATACAAGACTCTCTACTCTTTGAAAAGATAAAATATGCTGTGTCCCCCATCTGCTTTCAGCCAACAAAAACCAACAAAACACGAATTTTGTGTTTTTGGTTTTTTTTTCTTCATCTTTGCAAGCACTGTTTAGTTATCCAGCAGAATCTGGCAAGAAACCCCATAAGAAAATGAGTGAATGTTGGAGAGCAGCAACAGCAATTTGGGGCAAAAAGAATTTCATATTTAAGGAGTCTGAGCCCTTTCACAATGCGTTTCTCCAATATAAAAAGTAAATGTTACGTTTTCTTTTTGCAAAAACTGAAGAACAGAGACAACCTCTATAATCAAGTTTCACCTCTTGATTGAAAAGGAAGGCTCAGTGAGCATAACAAGTGTGTGTTCTGCACCAAGAGAGGCTTAAAGGTCAGCACCAAGATGAAGGCAATAAAAGCTGAGGTGTTCTCACCTAGGCGTAACCTGGCTGCTGCACAATTTAAGATAAAAATCTCTTCCCATGGTGTTGTGCAATAGCAGGGTGGTCTCCAGCTGGCAAAGGCAGTGCAGAATAATTGACACCAAAGATGTCACAGCAGGGGAGAGATTTGCCAAACCTGGGTCTGAATTACCTGCCAAAATTGCATAAATCTACGGTTCTGGGAGACTATGGAGACAGGGAGCACATTCCACAGTGCCAGCTACTGGAAATATGTGGAGTGAAGTGAGCTATCAGGGATGTCCCATATACTGGAGAGATTTATAATCTTCCCCTGGGGAATTTCATCCTTCTTCAAAACTGCAAGTTTAGTTCGTAGCCACGACCTTGGGGAAGATTATTTGCTTTACTCTTCTAAGAAAGCAAATCTAGATACGAGGGGATTGTGTTTTAGGGTTTCTTAGTTTTAAAATCTGTCATTTACAGATTCCTCAATTCTATGAGCTATTTTGAAGCCATTCACAAAAGGGATAGAGCAAATCAGGCAATTGTTTCCTTTTTAAAGAGAAATGTTAAATCTCCTCCTCTCATTTCATAACTCCACTGGCAAACTTTTGGAAGTTTGAAAAATCAAAAAGCCATGGTCATTGCTGACATTGCTTCTGTTTCAACTGGTTTAAGAAGGGCTGGAGTGCATAATTAATGTCAAGAGACTCTCCCATTCTGGTCCATATGAAGCTGCAGAATTTGTGGGCCCTACTTATGTGAGGAATCTGAGATTTAAAGAGCTGGTAGGGGATGCTTGTAGAATAGCATTAATCATGAAACTTTGAAGGGGAAGTTACTGATTTTCTTATTTTTTCAACAGGTTTTTCTTTGTGCCGTTAGAGTGAAATGTGAGATGCATAGAGATGGTCCTTCATAAGTAATAATGCTTAGCTTTTTTGCTGGCAGAAACCCACGTGTTCCGCAGCCATGCCATCATTATTTTGTTGTGATTGCACTGATAAAAATTGTGCTGAATGTTACAAGGAGGGAGATTGAAGGATAGGAGGGAAACAATGTCTCCAGAATAGCTGAAGGGACCGTGGCAAAGTGCCATTTAGCCACTATCTCCTCAGTTATCCACTAATTCACACCCTCCCCTTTGCTCTCCATGCTCCCTTTGCCATTTTTGTACAAGCTGCCTGTTCTTTATGGTAGTTATAAAGCAAATTATTTGCATAGCAATGCATGTTTCTCCTGGCACCTGCTCCCCTTCTGCTTGCACAAGGAGACCAAAAGACTGATTCTGTTCTGACCTTTCAGTAAATTAACTTAGCTCACCTCTGTATGTTTGCTTTCCCCACCACACATACCTGGTTACCTTTTCAATTACCTTCTTTGCTATTCACATTATTTTTTCCTTAAAATGTGGAAATCCTCTGTTGAGCCTGTGCTACTTGGTGAAGAGAGATCCTTCTGAAGACAGGTTAGCTCTGAGGAAAACATGTCCCAGCAGCTGTAGAGCTGGGCTTACCTATTTGAACATGAAATATTTGAAATATTTTCAGTCCGAGCTGCACCATCCTTAGGGAAATGGTAAAAATGCCTTTACTAGCAATTAACTGGGAAACAGGTGTCTGTAACTTCACTGCCAGGACTTATCTTCCTTCATGAAAGGAAGAGGAGAAACAAGGAGAGGGAAGATGAAATATGTGTAAAGAATAAAAAGAAAGAGAGGAAATCCTTTTTTTTTTCTCCCCAGTATGTGAGGTGTGCTGTGTTTTATCTCTTTGTGCTGCACTGCTGCCATCAAAAACTTTATGTTTTGAAAGCAGAAAACACTGCCTGTGTGAAATAGAAAAGATTTTTATTTTTATTTATAGCCCTGTGTGGAATATTTCAGGTCAGATTCTTTTTCCTAGTGTATTTTTGATTTATGCAATTTGCCTAATTTCTTTTTAGTATGAAGGAAAAGTTCATGGCAATTAAAAGGCAAATACTATCTGTCCTTTCAGGAAGAATTGCCAGTACCTGTGGCAGGTAGTTCTAGTGGATTGTGCTGTCAAAGGACTCAGCAAATCTGGGATTTAGTGCTTATGCTGCAACAGATTTCTCTGTGACCTTGAACAGGTCATTCAGTTTCTCTGTGCCTCAGATCCCCACTTGTCAAACAGGGATAATGGTGTTTGCCTCTCCACAAGGTTGCTGTGAGGATAAATGCAATTAAATAAAGCGGGATGCCTGGGTGCTGTTGAAGTGATGCCACCAAAGAAAGGAAATGGAATGAAACTCTGGATTAATTCTTCTCACAGTTACATATGTTCAAATGGATTGTTGCCTTGCTGAATTTATTAAGATTAATAGTGCTTGGCAGAAAATCAACACTCCCAAGGCTTTCTTGCCCCAAAGGTCAGGTGGAGGCAAACAGCCTGATCTGTCCCGCCTTTGTTTAACCACAGATGTGATGCTGCTCTTGTTCCGCCAGGAGCTGGGATGGATTTGCCCTGTGCAGGGGAAGAAAATGGGCAGAGTGAGCTGCAGGGTTCTTCAGCTATTTCCTTAATTCCTCATCTCTCGCCCTGCCCCAAGGCCATGGCAGCCAGCAAGCCACAATTTGGCACAGTTTGGTGGAACTTGCCCACTGCTGTCTGACAGGATTGGTGTTCTAGTTGGGATTATAAAGCAGTTTACTACTTTTAAGGAAAAGCATTCTGTAGTGGAACAAACCATTTATTCCCGCTACGGAATGTTTATTTGCGTAGTGTGGAAAATTACAAGATTTATTTGCGGAGTCGGAATCCCTCAGGTATACTATAAATATAATTACAAGAACATATAAATATATTTATGCCACGCTATCAGGATTTTGGCACTGCAAATCTGATTTCCTTGACTGTGAAAATAAATGCTTTAGAAGAGAAATAAATCATTAATTTCTGCTCTTGACTCAAGAGTTAAAACACATAGGATATTGGCCTAAAAGACAATTGATCCACTGTCCTTTGACACACCAGTGCAATGGGACATCTCAAACAACATTTCATGTGAAATAGAAAAGTTGCAGAAAATACTGATTTTGCAGAAATCAGTCTTTGCAGAAGGGTGGAGATAACACTTTTATGACAGTCTGGGATTATAGTTAAAAAGATACTGCTGAAGCAATGTTTTATGTTTCCAACTGATTCCTTTGGTTAATAGGTGGAACATGGGTTTTCCGAACTGAGGCTCAGAAATGGTAGAACTCTGTTACAAGGTGTGGGGGTTTTTTGTTTTGTTTTTCTGTTTTGTATTTTAAATTGTCCAGAGAGTAAAGTAAAAGGTTCTGTTGTCCTTGCTCAGCATTGATTCCTCCAACCACAACCTAAGGTTGTCTAATTAGTTCTGATAAAATAAAAGCGAATATGACACCAGTGTTAACACTGAATTGATTCATATTTTGGGACAGACTTGGGTGTCTTTGGGAAAGCTGGGACTCACCTTGGTCAAAGCTCTCACCTCTTTGTGCATCTTTCTACCTGCAACATGAAACCTGATTTATCTGTGGAGATTTTGTTTGAAACAGGGACTTTCTTTCCAAAGTTGCTGTGAATTTCCAAGTGTGGCTCTGCTCTTGCCTGGAGGCCTGTCACCATCAGCAGAACACAGTAGATTGGTAGGTTTGTAAATTTTGAGTTTCCCCAAACCAACTGATCATTTTGTTTATTTATCACCTGAAGTCATAGAACTCTCACAGACTGCTTTGAGCCCAGGATCTGTGGCTAAATTAGGTGATCTTTAAAGAGAAACAACAACAACAAAACACCAAAAAAAACCCTCCACAACAAAAGAAAACAGAACTTAAAACCTCAAAACCCTCCCCCTCCTCCCCGATATTGATTCCAGGGTTTGCAAAGAAAGACAAGCTGCTTTAAACAGTAATTTGTTGTGATTGATTTGGCTTGCAGCTTGAGATTTGAGTCTTACTTCTCATCTACATTTATCTGGTTTGAGCTCAAAACCTTGGACATTTTTCATCCTCTTGTCTTTTATACTGAAGAGGGTTGTGCTGTGAGATTATGTAACAGTAACAGAAGAGTTACCATGATCATCTCTGCCTCTAACTTCCTCTTTGAAAAGCAAAACGAATTCAATTACTCTGCTCTCATCTTCTTAATGAACGTTTCTTTTCGTGGCTCTCTGAACCTCTTTCAGTTGTTCTTCATCCTCCTGGATGGCTCAATGCCAACTGACCAGTATCTACAGTTATATAGGGAACAGTGCATGAAGTATGGGATGAAAATATCAGTAATTGTTTAGTGCAGGGAACTAAACCAGGCAGCAAAGTTGTAGGTAGGCTGAGCAGTGTATCTGGGCGAAGTGAGAACTGATCTGTCTGTTCCCGGTAAGTTTTGTGGCACTTGCAATAATTCAGCTGTTACATGCATATTGAATGGGTATTACAACCTAGCAACAGGCTGGATACAAGAGCAGATGCTTGTTCAATTTTCAGCAGTATGATTTCTCATTTTACAGCTTGAGTTTTGCATCTATTTAGATACAACAACAGAAAATTAATTGCTGGATATCACTGTTTCTTAGTGGTTGAAAGCCATTATGTAATTATTATTATTAGTAGTAATAGTAGTAGTAATCTATTCAGCAAAATTTTGCAATCTATTTATTGTTTTCAGAGGATTATTTGGTTAAAGCACTGATTTCAGAAATTCTAGTAGAATCCCAACATTTGGTAAATGTTCTCAACGGGAACCCTTCCAGAAATCAGTTTTAAGTGTACATTTGTATTTTTTGTGCATACCACAGCCCCAATTACTTGCTGACGTAAATGAGGGAAAATTTTTAGAGTAAGCCCACTTATACCAGCAGGTAATCTGGTCTGCGATTTGCTGTGATGAGCAAAAATATGTGTTTATACTGGAATTAATTTTACAAAGCTGGCCCAGCATTGCTGCCCAGGGCTAGGAAAGCATAAATACCACAACAGGGGTAGACAAAGTTATTTGACCATACTTCTTCCAAAAAAATCCTCCAGAGGAAAGAGCATAAATTGAACACATCTGTGTATTTTGATGTGGTATATTTGTTTAAGCAGGCAGCTTGCTTCTAATTTTCTTCATGTATTTCCAAGACGTGTGAATAATGAGGGTGCTCTGTGATTATTTCACAGCACAAAAGCATCCCCAGATTTAACAGAATCAGTATTTGGGAAATACTATTTGGCCAGCTCTGAAGATCAGTGTTATTATTTGAAAAAAAAAAAGTAGTTTTTAGAAGAGAGATACTGTGCCATAAGGCAGGCATTTAGATTTTGTGATTATTTTTTTTTTTTCACATTTAGAGTTTGATATACTGTATAGTTTTCCAGTTATGCAGCTTTGGCTGGAATATTCTTTTTTGTTTGGTTTTTTTTTGAGTTTATTCCTTCGAAATACATGCCAACAAGCAGGGATTTTCTTTCTGGCTCATCTGCTGGTAAGCACATTGAACTATTTCCAAAATAAAGAATCTGGATAAACAGTAGCTCGGTGGTAGCCAGGTGATTGTAATATCGGCTGCAAATACTCACAGGCAGGACTTTTGCTGGATGCCTGTTTAGGAGATCCGTGTGGCAGCATTGTATCAGATTTTGGCCATTTTCCTAGAAATTTGTGGTGTGTACATTTCAAACCTCAGCCATCGCTGGGCATGTTTGGGGCACGTCCAGAAGAGAAACGCTGCTGTCTGCAGCAGCAGCAGCATTTAATTTTTTTACTTTTACATTGTAAAGCTTTATGGAGCAGAGCTGTAACACGGCGCTGCTGTAATCTCTCAGCTGAGAGCCCTGCGTGGGCTTGGTTCTGTAGGGGATGGGCTGTGGCAGCTCAGCTCCACACCTGGGACGTTTTCGTTCTCCCCACAGCTGCTTCTGGGCGTGTAGAGCTACAGGGAAAGCCAGGCTGGGAAACAAACTCCCCAGACTTTGCCCCATCACGTGGGTCAGTGTTTTGGTGGATGGGGGAGGTCTTCACCCACCCTCCTTCACCCTCCCCGCTCGGCAAGGTTCCAATTCTCAGATCTGGAGCAGGTTCTGTCTCGCAGACCAGAGGTGTGAGGAAGCCCATCTTCTTCCTTTGATTACTGCTAATGGGATTTGTGACCATAAAGCACCACGCAGAGAGCTGAGAGTCTGTGCCAACATGATATTTTTATTCTCTCTTCTGTTGCTTTATACATTACCTTTCATAAGCACAGAAGAGAATTCATTCTGCACAGCTGAAAAAATCAACACCAGCAGGAGGGAAGAAGGTGTCTTCATCAAATTAAAGTCATTTACTGTCACATGTAACCATCTCTCTGCACTATGAAATGTGTTAATGATGCAGAATCTGTCAGCTCTGGGCCATCAGCTGAAGTCAGGCCCAAGCTGGCAGAGATCAATGCTCTTTGCTCTCTTTTGTTTGCACAGGGCATGGTGTGGAAGTAAATTTTTAAGTGTGGTGCAAGCCATTGGGGTAAGGGCACCAGGCTCGTTTGCTTCCTGCAGGTGCTGTCTTTAATTGAGATGACAAGTTTAAAGTCTGATCCCAAACCCAACGAGATCACTTGAGGGATGACTTCTTTCAGTGGACTTGGCATGCATTTCTTGCAACTGCTTTAATCTGAGTGACCCTGTGAGCTGTATCTGGTGGGTGGCCCAGTCCTGATATTAAAGGGTGCTGATACTGGGATAACCATTCATATTTTTCTTTAAAAAACACTGAGGGAGATGGGGAGATTATACAGTCCTCAAAGCCCTGCTCTGCTGTCAACAAGTCTAAAATTTTTGTCCAGTGCTCTGGGGTTTTCTTGGATTTGGGTTTTTTGTTTTCGTTTTTGGTTTTTTTTTTCATTACTAAGAAGATACCCTAGAAACAAAATATTGTTCAAGAATATTCAAAAAGTTTAATCTGCTGTAGGCACGTGTTCCATTAAAAGTGATTTATCATTTCTGGCTAGAAAACTAGGAATTTCCAACCAATTTTTAGACATTTCGTAAGTTCCTGCCTACCCTGAACTATGCTTAAATTGTCTTTACGTGCAGGAAAGTCAATTGAAGCTAACAAATATCCCTGAGCCTGCTATTTCTAAGGCTGGTCTTCCATGTCGGTTGTGATGTGCTGCCATTATTCAAGAGGCAGATTAGGCAATCATCTTAATAAAATGTGAATAAGATTAATATAGAAATATCAGGTGCTGCTGTGGCATACCTCGCTGTGCAAAGTATTTGCAGTTACTATTAAGTAGGACGTAAGTCAGTAGAGTACCTGAACAGAAGGTGCTGTATGTTGTTGTTCCTAGAAAATTTGGAGTAATTGCCTTTATTATTAAAATGGATGGCTTCTTGTATATCTGAGTGCTCCCTTCTCCTCTGCTTTTCTCTGTCTCGTGCCATCTAATTTGTAGTGGTATACAAAATTACTTGTCTATCCAGGATATATTTAATGTGAAGAGGTGTAAGTGATAGTAAAGGAGGAGGATATTTGCCCTGTGGGTCCTTTTCCTGTACTTCTTTCTAGATATAGCCCATAACTGAGTGGGAGGGGCTGAGTGAATGTGTAAGATTTCCATTTTACTCCTCTTTGGGAAGTAAGTCTGTTATTTAACTCTTCAAGTCCAGATTTATTGCTTCCTTACAGCTGTTAGTGACAATTGTGGTGATGTGAGGCACTCATAAATCTGCCACCCTCGGAGGGACTGTGATTCCTGGCTTCTGGCCTAAAACTTGGAGCCTTCAACCAAAAGGAGATAAATATCTACAATCTCGTGGTTCCTTGTGTTCTGGTGACATTTTAAAGCATAATATGGTGTTTCATAGGTGCACGGTGTGAGGCGTTCTGCCACCCTGGCTTTGCTAACTTAGGGAAAGCAAGGCAGCCCTTAAAACACCTCCAAGAGCAGTGTGTGCTTCGTGGGTGCCTGGCAGTGAGTGAAGCCCCAATTCTCTGCACCTGCCAGCCAGAGAAGGTGTCAGCTGCAGCGATTCCATCTCCACAATGACAGCAGGCAGGCAGACAACTGCCTGCTTCGTGTCTGTTTTGTTCAGAGACCTTGTTCTGTGAAGGCACAGGAATTTTCTTCTCCCTTTCTCTATTTTTAGTTGAAAATGGGTGTTAAAAGGTGTGGTTGATTCTACTTTTCTGTCCATTTTCCTTAGGCACGTTGCTTTTCACGTCAAGAAAATTCCTAGAAATGCAGCCTGTCAGTATGACTTGTTACTTGTATTTTAAAGGACAGAGACAAATCTAATCCTGGCTCACACTGACTTGAATTAACTCTTTTGTTAATCTGAACTATGCAAGGATTACAAGGAAAAGGGTTTGTTTGCATTTCTTCTGTCTAGGACTCTCTAGTGCCTTTACTTACTTTATTTTTTTTCTTTTTTATGCCAATAAAAAAATAGCATGCAGGGCTTGCCAAAATACTGCATATTTCACTTGCTCTAGGTGATATCAGCTGATTTGTGCTTGTTTTTTGGTTTGTTTTTTTTTTTTCCTATTTCTTTGTTGGTTTTGGGTGCTTTTTATGTCAGGTGAAGCATTACAAACACACTAATTCTCTTCTCTGCATGATTTCAGATTTATGAAATACAAAATAAAGTGTCCTACCATAGGGTGGTGCACCAGGTGTGCCTAAACTGCAGCTGAGTAGTGCTGAGGGTGCTGCCCCACCCACTATAAAAAGGCAAGGAAGGTTCAGGAAAGCTCTTCAGATTTGCTTCATGAGAGCTAGGAAATAACATCCTTAAACTTGTTTCCCCTCTGGTGTGAAGAGTGCTGGAAAACGTAAAACAAAGTCCGAGCTTTGTGATTAAACAAAACACTTGTATTGAATCAACTACCTAATATTTAAGGATTTAGAATGAGTTTCAATTGTAGTTATGCACAGTTGCATCTGAGGAGACTTCTTGTAAAATGGCTTTTATTTATTGCCAGAAATTCAGCATTACTGAGGGTTTTAAAGTAAGACTAATGTTTGACTGGCCCAAGCAAAAATAATGTGCTCATTTTGACTCCTGGGGCCTGAAAGAGGAACCTGCCTTCTCACTATTCCCCTGTCCATGTGTTTAGGGCAAGTGGATCATCTTCTGTTAAAGACACTCAGCTTCAGAATTCTTGTGACAAAATTGTTGCGGGGGAAAAGGTTATTTCCTGTTTCCTGCTGTGTGTGGGTCTTAGACCAGAACAGCTTTTCAGATTTGTTTCTGGATTTGCTGAGAGGTTGCTGGTCTTTCTAACATTAATTGTTGAGAGCCGTATTTTAGATAATAGAAGAAATCTGGAGCATAAAATTCAGAGTGCACTGGGCTAGGCCAGTGAGAAACTGCTCTGTAATCCCGTCAGGAATGAGCAGCAGATTTGTCCCTTAGCCATGTGCCTGTCACTGGTACTGACACTGTCACTCTCCCTTCCTTCTCATCCTCCCTCCCTCCTGCTCCCCATTCCCCTCACACGAAGCAGCTCCAGGACTGACAATGAGAAATACATTGCCATATGTCACCTCTGAGCTCTGGTCATTAAACATGTTAAACCACTCACACAGAACGAGCAGGGGGTGGAAATTTTCCTTGTAATTTGATTTTATCCCTTTTTTTTTTTTTTTTTTTTTTTTTT
>VZTJ01002567.1:85036-182001 GCA_013397795.1 Orthonyx spaldingii | reverse complement strand
TTCTGTGTTGTTTTATTTTTTCCTTTTTTTTTTTTTTTTTTTTTTGGTCTGTTAAATCTCTGAAGTGCTTCCAATCTGTCTAAACTCAAGTGTGTCTCTCGACTTGAAACACTTTATTCACAGCTTTGTGCAGCAATGTAGCTCAGTATAGCTCAGCTCCTGGAATGGGTTCAGCCAGCAGACACCAAAAGGGCTGGAGAAATTCTCCTGCTGGGCTTGTTAAGCATAGGGGAGAGATGAATTTGGGGTACATTTAGCAACAGCCTTCTCCTACCTGTGTGGAGACTTTAAGGAAGATGGAACCAGACTTCACAGTGGTGCATGGTGCAGAGATGAGAGGCAATGGGTTCAGCTGGAAACAAGGGATTCAGGCAGGATATAAGGAGAAACTTTTTCCCCATGAGCACAAAGAGGTGTTGGAGCAGTTGCCCAAAGCAGTTGTGCAGTCACCAGCACTGGAATATTTCAAGATCAAAATTATTAAAGCTCTGAGTGACCAGATCAGACCCTATCACTTACAATGGCCTCATTGACCTAGAGACATCCAATCTGAATTATCCCATAAACCACTTTCTGCTAACAGACAATAGAAGTAGATTTATGCAGTCAGCCTTGATTAAAAGGAGGAGATCAGAAATTAATTGATGGATGTCAAATAGGAGTTAAAGCTTTGTTCTTTAAATTGCTTTTTCTGACAATGTTTGGACAGTTCACAACTGCAACAAGCAAAGACGTTGATGTTGAAACAGAATAAACATTTTGTGGGAAGTGTCTGCTTGAAAGGCAAAGTAGAATCTTCCTTGGTCTGTGGTCCCTGCAAATGTTCTGTGTCATTTACGACCTTTCCCACAGTGCTTCTGCTTTCACCTCCTGCCCTTCTCTGTGTGCCTTTGACACTTGAGGAATGGAAGTTGCTTATTTGAACTTAATGCAGTCTCTCTGTGGAGTGCAAGTCACAAAATGTTGCAGAAGGGCAGCAGCACAACAGTTCATGGCACAACACTTTGATAGACTTTCACCTCTGAGGACCTTCCTCCTCAAAGATTCTTATTTTTTCTTTTTAATTCCTAACAAGACTTAAGTTTATATTAATTAAGAGCGGAGGAGAAATATGTTACTCTTATGTAACCCTCATTCCACTTTCTGTAGCAGAGATGAGGGGAGGAATGCTGGCTGACTAATGGGGGCTTTGGACTAGGATTCAGTTTGTAGATAAAACTTTTTCAAAATGGGAAATGCTTCCAAAATTAAGTGTGTTCTCTTTGAAACTCAGCCTTCCTCTGCTTAACTGGTCAAGCTATAGGAGAGCAGTGCTAGTAACTCAGTATTAAAATGGTAAATTAATCTAATTTTAATTATAAATCAAGAAATAGCTTTTACTACTGCTTAGAAAATCAACTGGATCTTGTGCCATTAAAGATTGCTAATGACTCTTAACTCTTTTCTTGCTAATGACTCTTTCTCTCCTAATATAAAGAGAAAAAATGCTGTTTGCAAAAGTGTATTCAACATCCAAAATAAAATGAGGAAAACTTTGTTATAGACAGCTGTGTATTATTTTCCATGAAAGTAATCACTTGCTCAAATGTTCCTTCCCTCCTACCCTCCTTCCCTCCTTCCCTCCTTCCCTCCTTCCCTCCTTCCCTCCTTCCCTCCTTCCCTCCTTCCCTCCTTCCCTCCTTCCCTCCTTCCCTCCTTCCCTCCTTCCCTCCTTCCCTCCTTCCCTCCTTCCCTCCTTCCCTCCTTCCCCTGTATTACAAGAGGGAGCCAAGATCTCATTTATTTTGGGTCTGCTTCACACTGTGATACTTAGATCTGCAAAAAATCTGAATACAATTTTTAGTGGTTTGTTTGGCAGAGCTTTCAGAGCAGGAAGGCCATCTGTAGGGATGGGAATCAGCTGCTAAGACAGGAATGGGCAGAGGGCTTTCAAGACATGCTCATTTTCTCAGGACTAAATCAGCAGCTGTCTCTGCTTTTCGTCTGATGACTTTGAGAATCTCCCTTGTTATTTTTTCCTCCTTCCACCTGTGGATCCTTTCTCAGGTATGCACATGGAAGCTGTTCTGCACCCTTAGTTTGATGGATTTGTGCCTCTGTGAATGATGACTTCTCTTTCTGAGGGTAACAGTAGTACAGTGATGCCAAGTTTCTCTAAATAAAAGAAAATAAACTCAAAACGTATAAAATCAGTGGTGGATCTGGCATGTGCTGGTGGGAAATGTGCATGCACATGTCTTGTTTGTATGAAAACATTAACAATGTTTCCAAGAGTGCTGAAAATTAACACTGATGTTAAAAAGAAGGGGTTTTATGTGGCATGTGCAGGGTGTTCATTGGACTTCAGACTGTGACTTTGAGTTTTACAGATCCCAATGACCCCACTGGCACCTCATTTTCAGATTGTCAGTGGACTGTTGAGTTCTTGGGTTTATTTTTTACTCTCTCTTTAGAGTGTGAGGGGAAGGCTTTGTTCAGTGCCCTCTTTTCTTTTATTCCCAACATTGTAATTTTTTTTTCACACACACACGGAGTAGCTGCTAATTTCAATACTTCTCCTCACATGTCTGTCATCTTGTAGCAGTAATTTGTTTTGTAGGGGTGGAAACCATGCTGAGAAAGACACTGCAGAGCTGTGTGATGGAAGGACACGCAGCCTGCTCGGACTGGAGTAGTGCCAGGAGCAGAACATCCTTTCCCTACATCTCTTAGCAGAGGGAATAGCCATATAACAACAGCCCTGGTTCAAACACTTCTTTTTTTATTTTTATTATTTATGTTGTTGTTATTTGAGATGGGCTTTGTTTTACATAATCACCGATGTTGTTTCAGATCTACCAAAGGCATCCAATTTTATCAGCTGTTAGCTTTAAGGCCTGTACTTTTGCATGGCATATATGAACTTGAAAACAGCTTGGCTGGCTTTTTGACTCCTGGCCCCTTGCTTTGTCTTGTGTTCACAGACAGAGGTTAAGATCTTTGGTCTGTAAAACCTCCCCAAGTGAAAAGAGCTAACTGCAATCCCTGTAAAACCTTAAAAATTCACTTGGCAGAGCATTTTCTGTCCAGGCCATTCAGAGGAGAGACTGTTTAGAATGTATTTCCACCCAGCCTGGGATTTCTGTGGGATGCTAAGCGTGCCATACAGAGCTTGCCTTTGAACCACACGTGCTTGGTGTGTGGCCTGGGTCACGGCAGGTCAGAGCCAGAGGGATTTCTGAGTCTTCTGCTGCTTAGAATTAATGGCACAACCCCTGATTTTTAAGTAGGGGGAATTTACAGGCTTGTCAAGGTAAGGGATATGGAAGATGACTCTGGAAGAGCATGGAGTGCCAAGGGTGGGGTAAAAAGGACCTTGTGAGCGTGGCTGAGTGCTTCACTTCTGAACATCACCAGGCCCTCACTGAAACAGAAAGTGCCATCTCCAGGTTGATTCTCAATAGATAATTCTCTGCTTCTCAGTTAATTAAGTGTTGTTAATAAATCAATAACCCCCTTGGATCCTAATGTGGTTTAAGTCACAGGAGCTGAACAGTTTTTTCCTTTGCAGTAGTCACTTTCATCTTTATTGTGGCATTTCTAGAGTGATGGGACCCTGAATTGCTCAATGCTTTTTGATGGTTCTGCTTACAGATTTATACAGTGAACATCCCCAAAACAGAGGATGCTAAATTTTGAACTTATATAAACTAGGTTATTGAGTTTTAGTGATAGGAAGACTTGCACAGAATAGGAACAGTAGGTGTCTGCAAACAAATCCACTTTTTTCCCCATTTTGCTTCCATGGGAAGAGATTTTTCTCTCAATTCAATTTCCTAAAGACATAGAATATGCTGAGTTGGAAGGGACTCACAAGGACCATTGAAGTTCAACTTCTGGCCTTGAATTGACCTATTTTCTTAATTTTAAAATGCATTTTAGAATGACAAATTTATTCATAAATGTGTCTCCAACCCCCTGCCCCACCACTGGGGAATTTTGAAAAGTTGAGTTTGCTGTGAGGTTTTTTTCATGCCATTTTCAACTTTTTGACTCTAAATTTTGTGTGCTGTTGTTTCTATTGGTTATGGCTTTCAAAAGAGCCAGGCTTCTGCTACAGCCTGGCACAGCTGATGTAAACTAAAATTATGGCCCCATTCAGTTAATGGCTGTAATTTTGTTTTAGGCTTGACTTTATATTGCAAAGTCTTTGCAGGGTTGCAGGAAGAGTGGTTTTATTTCATGAGTTGTTTTCATATGGATGCTTGTACTCAAATCAGTTCTTCCGTAAGTCAGAATTAGCCTAAAATTTGGAATAGTGTTTAGGCATCCAGAGTAGTTAGGAAATTAGCACAATAAATACATTCCCACGTGAAGAATAGTGCAGCTTCCTACTGATCAAAATAACTTTTCTGATTTTTTCATCTGAGCTGAGGGACTGCCATAAATGTTACCCACTAAGAGTAATACATAGTTCTACTTCTATGCTCTTCTGTCTTTAAAAATTCAGAAGATCTTTGATTTCATCTACTAATGTTGTTTTTCTTAAAGATTTGGAAATCACAATGCCAACGGTGAGCCTCAGGTTTGTTGCTGCCATGTCTTCTGATTTTCAAGCCTTGAGGGCTGAAAACATTTTCGTGCTGAAACTGAGATTCCTACATGATCTGTACATGAGGGGAAAGAAAAATACTGAATTTTATGAGGCTTTCAGTGAACACCTGAGTTGGAAGTGTTCTGTTCAGTGTAGACCATCTGTGCCAGCCTATTTAGCCCGAGGGTGGAACACACTGTCTCAAAAAGGACACGGGGCTTGCAATCAATACCTCGTGGCCAACTGGCTGCCCTGCTCTGCTCCCTGGGCTTGATCTCTCTCTTCCATTTGTGTCACTCAGAAAATTCCCAGTGACTTGGGCTTTTAAGATCAACCCCCTTATGTGGAGGTCTTTCTCATTCTTGTGCAGAATTTAGCTGGAAAAGGTGGGGATACTGAGCCACTTAAAAATTTGAGAAGTATTTTTGTGGGGGTTTGTTTATTTTGCTTGTTTGTCTTTTATTCCAAGAACCATGGGTAAGCAGGAATTTTTAGGTTCAAATCAAAAGGGGATTGATTTCCCTTCTGAGAGTGGGATACAAGAGATCTGCTCTGAATGCACAAAGAATCATCCCTGGTCATAGGAGGGGCAAAACTGGAGCACAGCCACCACTCTGAAGTTAGAAGGTTTCATGCAAGCTCTTGTGAAACGTCCCTGGGCAAACAGTCCATGCTGGTGTGATGGTCCATAAATCTGTATGTTGGGTATGCAAGCCATCAGGAATGATTTTCTGTATTAATCAGTCCTAATTCAGTCTAAGTAATGGTAAGAGAAATGTTTTACTCCTATGAAATTGTTCAGTAACTGTTTAACCGTGTGAAAAGATGCTTCCTGGCAGTATTTCTATTTCTTTCTATATCTTGAAGTGTTCCTTTAAAATCCTCCTGATTTTTTTTTTTTTTTTTTTTTTTTTTTTTTTTTTAAAAAAAAAAAAAANTTCCTTTAAAATCCTCCTCATTTTTTTTTTTTTTTTTTGAGAAAATAGAATAAAATTTCTTGTTGCTTGTGTTAATTAAACCACTGGCCAGTGGTTCTGCATGGCAATGAAGCCAAAGTCCTTATGTCATGACTTTCAAATGCCAGTGCCCGCTGCTGTGGCTTGTAGAGACAAACAATTTCTTGATACACAAAAATCCTTCTGGGATGCAGTGAACTTTGCTATCGTAAATTGAAAAGGGTTTAGATTTGCGTGGAAAGATATTTGTAAGATGTTCTATTCCAAAAGTGTTTGGAGACTCAAACTGCAAAGGGAGAGACAGTATTAAGGTAACTTAAACTGGACCAAAGTCCTTCATTGCCTTATCTAGTGATAGCAAAGAATGTGCTCTTTGAGCTACACAGGATATGCAGAAATATCTCATTTATGGAAAGAGAAAGGAGGTCAATTGAACCTAGTCTGTACTAGCATATGGGTTGGAATTTCTTTTCATCTCTAAATTAATTAAGGAGCTGAAAACACTGCAAAAGAAGGTTTAAGAATGGAGGTGATTGATAATGGATAACTAGAAGGAAAAATGTAAATATAAGATGCCCAAGACTTCTCCTTTGATGGCACAGCATGCACTTGGCTTGTCTGTGCAGTTTTCCAGGGATGCACATTCCTTCTGGCGTCCCTGGCTGTGTCATGGTGCTCCCTGCACTCAAAAACGGTCTTGCATTGTCTAATGCAAAAGAGGAGCTCTGCCCAAGCCTGCAGGGCCTGATTTAACTCCTGAGCCAAGCTGCTGCTTGCTTTTGGCAGTGGAGCTTCTCAGTAATGGGTGTTTCAGTCCCAGTTAACAGGGTGTGTGCTTTCCACATTCCCTGTTTCCCTACGTTTTCATCTCTTTGCTCAGTCACCTTTCCCTCCTCCGTGCATCCTGCTCAGAAGGATTTTCGTGCTTTGTCCCAGTCCTTCACTCTCCCCACACGTTATTGCAGGCTGCCAGCAAGCAGCACGCTGCCAAATGAGCTAGCTGCAAAGGAAGCATATGGAAAAACCCTGGAAATGGGGGAATAATCTGAAGACCACAGCTTTAACAACAGTACCGACAACATGCACTGCTAGGAAGGAGCTGTTTTCACTGGGGACTGATCAGCTTTGGCTCCAGTGCTAGGAATAAATGAAATTCTCTGAGCAGTGACCAGGCTCTGGGCATGCAGGCGTCCTGTTTTGCTGCTTTGTTTAGCTGAACGCAGCAAAATGCCTGCCTGAGGTTCCCAAATCTGCAAGCTCAGTGCACTCCACACTGAAGGAATTAGAAAGGTTTCTAGATTCCTCTAAAATTGCAGCCCTATCTAATTAACAGTGTGTTTCAGAAAAAATGTCCTTGGAATAGTCAGCTTGAGACAGAACCCAGGTGATCATGGTAAATGCAGGAGTTAGAAAACTTATAAGACTTGTCCAAAGTACTTATGGCCATATTTACCTTTTGTTAGGTGGAAAATAAACCCCTGGCTTGTGGCAATTGCAGTTTTAGAAAGGCACCCATTCTGCAGGGTGTTTAAATCAAAATCAATCTCTTTGTCCTCAAACTTGGTGAGTTTCAGATTTATTTCTCCCTTCTTCTTCAGCTGACATGGTTATTTAGAGACACACAGAAAGTGATGAAAATGGGATTCATTATAGTCAAGAGTTATCTGGGTTTTACGTTTGGGGTTTTTTTGTTTGGTTTTTTTGGGTTTTGTTTGTTTGTTTGTTTTGTTTTTGGTTTTTTTTTTTTTTTTGCATCATTGTCAGTCTGTTTTCCTTTGTTTCACTTTTGAATTGGAAAAAAGATGTCCCAGATGTGACTTTTGCATGACAGCTTCAAACATATCTTTCCCATGACTGCATCAATATGGAGAATTGCATATAGTTTTCTATGCCTCTATTTTTTTAATTAAAAGTTGATAAACCAGAAGTAGAATTTCCAAGGTTATCCCCAGCTATTAACCTTGTTTAAAAGTCAGATAAATTTGGCTCTGGGAAACACTATTACAGGTACTCTGTAAGGTCAATTTACTGAAAACTCCCCAAGTCTGAAGGGTTATTATTTTGCAAAAAATCTTTTAATTTTTTTTCCTCCCTATGTTGATAAACAGATGGCAGAAAAAGCCCCAATTTGCATTGCTTTTTGAAATTTTTTTTATAATGGATGGAGAGCAATCTAGCAGTGTTAGAGTCTATAACTCATGACCTGGTGAGTAATCAATGAACATCTTGTTTGCCCCACAAACTCTTAATTTTTTTCATAAAGGAAACATTTTAGTGCCTAAGATTAATTTTTTTTCAGAGTCATCTTCAGCTAAACTTGTGGGGACCTCTCACCACCTTTCCTGTAGCTTTTGTAACCCCTCTCTTTTACTTTGGAGTTTCAGTATAAAAAGGATTTGTCTGTGAAGTGGCCAACTTAAAAATTAGTAAGGGATTTTAATGCTTTAGCAAAGTCTGTATTTGGAATGAAGCCCAAATAAATTTACAGCTTAGTGTTCCTTTAGCCATGATTTTAGATGGAAGGTAATGCATTAAATAGAAGTGGAAATCATGAGACTGGTCTTACACTTTGTACCTGCAGAAACTCAGCTGACTGGGGGCGTGGAGAGGGGAAAAATGGTGTGAAAAGGGAACAGAAAAAAATCTCTAATGTGCCAGTGATGAGGGGAACATGTACTTAGCAGCTCAAGAAAGAGACAGCTTTAGCTGTCAAGTTGCGTTTCAATGCAATGTTTGGACTTCGGAGATAGTTGATAAACCCCAGTTTTACAAGAGAAAGTGGAGAGGTCAAATTGGCTGGCAGTGAGTTCTATGGAGCTCAGGGCTCTGCCCTTTTCCGTTTCCAGCCAACATCAATGACCTAGATGTGGGAAATAAACTAATTGAATTTGCTGATGTCTCAAAATCAAAAATTGAGGTCGCTTCTGAACAGCAGGTAAAATTCAGAACCGTTTTAGATCTGTGGTTTAAGGGACCTCAAAGAAAGCAAATGAAGGAATTGCATGTCTACAAGTGGAATGCAATACACATTTGGCTTCAGAATAAATTCATGAGTACGAATTAATGGGATTGAACTCGAGGGGGAGAAAATTGAAAATGACTTTGAGGTAATAGCTCATGCACGGTGCTGTCAGGCCATGTGACAGGGTGCTGGTGCACCTTGGAATGTCAAAGAGAAGATCCCTTAGAATTCTTTAGCATTTAAATAAGAGCCTCAAGAGAATGAGTAAAGCTTCAGCAGTGCAGTGGTGAGTGCAATGCCGTGAACAACCTTCTTTACTGGAAAGACTCTGTTGCTGTTAGTTGGGTGTCGAAGAACATAAAGAATAAACAGCCCAGATATTACTGTGGGAGAAAAAACCTCCTGAGTTTGAGTGGTTTGGGTATTTTTTTGTTTTGTTTTGTAGTAATGTGCTATATCTTATAAAATTCACAAAACTTCATGGGTTGCCCATCACTGTGCTTTGCTCTCTGGGTGCCCCATCAACACAATCACCTTTGCCATTGAATTAATTGTCATGTTACAAGTATTTTTCCCCTACTGCTTCAATTAAAAAGCTATACCAGAATATCATTGTTCAAGGAAGTTGAGGTTGTCCTCAAGTGCTGGTGTATTCCTGATGGTTTGTTCTAGAGTTAGCAATGCTTCAAGATAATCTATTAATTAAACATTTATTTCTTATTTTCCTTTCTGTTTGCTTGTCCAGTGATATTTAATGGCTGTATGATCACAGCAGATACAAACTGCCCCTTTAACCTTCATTTTCTCAGCATAAATGAGAGACTAAATCTACTTTCCATTCTCTTTCTTTGCACATTTCTGGTTTCTTTTGTGAACATGGCTGGGTGGCTGGAACTTCAGGCACTGCTGCAGGTGAGGTTCACCAGTGTATTGTGAACTGTAGCAATTTCTTTTCCTGTCTCTGAGATAACCATGAGAGAGAAAAATGAAATTTTGTCACTTGTCATAACTGCAACAGTTTGAACGCTATTGGAAGAGCTGTGAAATGCAGTTTTGTGGCTCCTCAACCTGAGTTTGTTCCATTTGATGAGCTCCTGCTGCTTTGCTGAAGCTTGTGGTGACATGGTGACCTTTCGTTGCAACGTGTGGAAATAATTCTGTTCCAGTCCTTGTGATCATCCTGCCTGCTTTGTGCAGTGCTCTCCCCACCCTCTGCTGATCCCACCTGCAGCTTCATCTCACAGAATGCTTCTTGTTTTGGTGCCCAGGTCACACGGTAGCGGCAATATCAACAACTACTCTCCATTTCTCTTTCTGATGGTCACCTCTTCTCACTGGTCTGCTGTTCCTGTTCACCCTGCAGGGTTTCTGAGTTGTTGTGGGGCAGATTTACATCCACGGTCAGCCTTACCCAGGGTCACCGTCCCAAGGGCTCTGCAAGGACTAAGACACAGTTGCTGACTGTCCTTTGCCACTGTGTTGGAGAGAAGGAGGATGCAGGTAAAATTCAAATGTCACTGAGCTCTAAGGAAGGAGGGAACTGATATCTATCATATCCTCTAATATCTGCCAGCAATGCACTTTGTAAGCTGTCAGGCACTTTATCAAAGATTATATGGTGTTGTGGAAGTTACTTGTAAATTTTCAGCATTGTTTTTTTTTTTTTTTCCTGCGCAGCGCTTCAGAAGCAAATATTTCAATTGGAGCTTTTAGCAGCAGAAGCATCACAGGCTGTACATCATGTTCCTCACACGCCCAGATCCCTTTCATCTGAGCAGTTCAGGTTCAGATTGTGTATGCAGTGTTCAGCTTTTATCACAGTGAATAGAATCAAGTGTTTGTGTTGCTGATGAGCAACTCAGGCATGTCTGTTTTGAAGTAAATTCTGCAAGATCAAAGGCATCTCAAATAAGTAATAGGCTCTTAAACGATGGTAATTAATTAACCCTTTGGGATATGACAGGGCTGTCAGTAATTACCTGTGGCAAGCACAAATAATTGGAGCTGTTGCTCTGAAGTCTCAGAGTTGAACCTTGGTTGCAGTCGGTGGCTCAGGGTCTCCTCTTTAATATGCACCAGAATAATGCATTAGATTTCAGAAGCCTTTGCAGAATATCCTTTCCAGTTCTTAATTGCTTGTTTTATTTTAACCTCAGCTGTGGAAAGGGCTTCGTCTCTATTTCCTGAAACTATCTTATGCTTCATCTCTGTTTATATGATAGTTTTAGCCTTTAATTGAATTTTAAATGTCAGTGGCTCCTGGTGACCTGATCTCCAATAGTGTGTTGCAATCTTTAAAGTGCAATCCAAGCTCACATAGATGAGGGAAAATTTAAAAAACAGATGAGTGTCTTTTTCAGCTGGCAGCATGAAACTCAGTTGTGTAGAGGAGGTAATTAAACTGAGAGTGTGAGAAGAAAAGCTTGGAGTTTAATTTTTGTCTGGTCTTTGCCAAAGCTGTTTCTCTATATGATGATGATTTGCTGCTTCCCCTCCATCTCCAGTTATTTCTGTTTAGATGGGCAAATCCAGAGGCTGAGTGGCTTTCCATCTCCATGGCGTGTAAACTGATCCAAGTTTGTATGTGTGCAACTTGGTAAGAGCGGCTCACCAGCCCTCTCTGATACATGATTTGTAAACTTTTAACTGCCCAGTCATATTTTATGAATTTTTCCTTTGGACATAAGTCATGTTTGTCCATATTAAGGGAATTTTAAGAGGGAAGACCTATCCTTGCAAGCCTGTCCCTGTGTCTTTATATTCATTTGCAGTATGGGACTGGGGAAACCTTCACTAGGAGAAATGAGGGAGAATGAAGCAGGGAAGTGAAGTGCTCTGTATCAAACCAGAAACATCTCACTCCTTTACAAGTAAAAAAGCCACTAGGAGATGGAAACAGAATGGAAAATTTAATGTGCTACCTGCCATTGAGGGATTAAAAGGCTGAGAATTTTTCTTGTTGAATCAGTACATGGCATAGCCATATGATGATGTAACAATCAAGCTAAAGCTGCTTTGATCTGAAATGGACACTGAATGAAATTAGTTCACACATTCCTTTCAACTGCTGCATCCTCCATGGTTTCAGGGAGTGCATTTTGTTGGCAGAGCTGAGTGGACCAAGAGTGAGATGGGTGCTGCCGCAGCTTCCCCCTGCACAGCCCCTACCCTGCCCCAGGGCACAAGGAATAAGTGGATTTTCTGTTTATTTTCTTTGAGATGGGTTGTGAGTTTGAAACGGACTGCTGGGCCAGCAAAGTGTGAGCATGCAATAACACTTCCACAGAGGAGAGTATTAACTTTTAAAGGAACCTAAGAGCGGGCCTTTTTTTTTTTTTTTCTTTTCATTAAAAATACTTGGTTTGCTCAGTTTGCTTTCTTTGATTGCTGACACTGCTTCATTTACTCTGTCCATTAAGTAAAAAAGAGGAGCTCAGCTGGTGCTTGTTAATATTATAAAATATCCCCATCCATCACTCCTCTTTTGAGACTGATGCACCGAGCAGGAGTCAATGATTGTTTCTATCTTGCAGGTAATTATGCTCTAAAATACCAATCACATCTAAGTTTCTGTATCCCTTTGTCTGTGGATTATTCTCCTTTCTTCCAGTGGAGTGTGCCATGCCCAGAGGTTTGACATTTGCATTTTGAAAGCAAATTAAGGCTTCAGCTGCATGTTAAGATGACTGTAGTTCTTGCATTACGAACTGCTTTTTAATTCCCCTTGGAACAAATGCAGTTTTGCACAAATGCACTTGGTTTTACTCTAGAGCCAGTAGGAATAATTTCATTACAAATGTTCTTGGGCTACTGTTAAGGAATGCTTCTTGCAAAGAATCCTTTGAAGTACTCATGAAAAAAAAGAAGAGAGATGTTAGTTTAAAAGAGTAGATTGTGAGTGTGTATAAGCATTACTTCAGATTTAGTGCTGAGTGTAAACGTATTTCTTGCTAACCTTATGAGAACTGCAAAAATTGTCTTTAAAATACACCAGCATTGTGAGGTGAAAGATGCATGCTGCTCAATATTTCCTTCTGGGAGAAGGCTTTCCATTAAAGTGGATTCTCAGGGCCATATCCTGTACACAAACAGGAACCCTTGAAGATGGAAAAAATTCTGTATCTGAAGTACAAAACACATCCAGACTTCGGGTTTTTCTTTTGACTTGGAAAGCTCTGAATTCTGAGGTTCTAGGCTGATAAAAGCTGCCTTTTGTCCGCGAGAAAGATCCAAACAGAAATCAAGGATTGATCTACACGAAGTTGCTTTCACTGTGTTAATGACCTGAAGAGAGGCTCTGCAGGGGCAGAAGCTGCTGTCAAATCTGAATATCGAAAAGACCTGGGCAGGCACACATTTCAAACGGGCTGGTGACCCAATGCCAACTGCTGTGCTTTGTTCTTCCCTGGGATTACGGGAAGCTGCTGTTTAATTAGGATACAGGCCCCAGAGTGCATCATAAATTAAGCTAATGCATTCCAGCAGTGCTTTAAATCTCATGGAGTTTGAGGTTCTGCAAACCTTGCAGACTGTTTTTCAGATCTGAGGATTCATTAAATTAGACTTTAGGCTTAGGTTTTTTTTTTTCCTGTTGTTTGTTTGTTGTTGATTTTGTTGTCTTGAGGTTTTTGTTTGGTTTTGCCTGGGAGAAGGCGTTTGTTTGTTTGTTTTGTTTGTTTGGGGTTTTTTTGGTTTGGTTGGGATTTTTTTTTTTTTTTTCTCTGTAATTCTTCCTTGGAATTACAGAACCCGCGTGAGGATGGATTTATGTTGCAGAAGGTGACAATGCATGAGTGACTTTCTCTAAATAAGACAGATATCACACTGCTCCAAATGAAACTTGGAAAAACTGCTGGAAACTCTATTTCCAGGCTGAAAATCCATGTGTTTGTGCCACCTCTCCTCCCAGCATATCATACCTACCCTGCCCTTATGTAATCTGTGAGAACACTTTGGGAAAATCTTAATTTCTGGCTTACCTTTGAATCCTAAGATAGGCTCCATTTCTTGGTTTGCTGCACAACAAGGAAGAAAACTTTTATTTATGAATGCCTTTTCTTATTGTAGTCTTGCAAAAATATAAAATTGTAATAGTCACAAAACAGGGGTGGAGGTTTTGGAGCTGGGCATAAATTCAATTTTTCATGTATTCTACTCTTGTGCAAAAATATGTTCAACTATGAAACCTTGTACTTCTGCCAGTATTCTTTGAAAGTGTGTTTGTATCTTACCTTGGATAACTTAGAAACGAAGGTTTAGGGCATGTCATAGCATCAGAATAGAATGAATGTAATTCAGTGGTGTCAGAAAACTTCCTTTTTGTATCTGTTATTTTAAGCTATCCTAACAAAGATGTTCTGGTGTTAAAGTACAAAAGTTAAAGTTCTGCTGTGGAGAACTGATTAATGGAGCAAATGAAAATACATGAACCTGAGAAAACAGCTTCCATTTCATCATTAGGAGTCAAAGGAATGTGTAAAGAAATTTATTTGTCCAAGTGTTAATAGGGAAAAAAAACCCCACCAAACTTTGGGAAGCTCTTCAACACTGAGGAATGTGAGAAAATATTTTTATTTCTCAAGTCAGTAACTGCAGAAACTACTCATAAACGTCAGAAATGTTGATTCACACCAGATATTTATTTCCTCATTTCATTTCCTTGTGGAGTTCACACAGAATAACTACTTGTTATTATTGTAAACTAAATCAAAACTAACTGAACTTGAGTGCAAGTTACCTGATGGGTGAGTAATTATTGTTACATCTAACAGGCAAAAGATGTCCCAGATCAAGAAAAGTCCAGACCATTCCTGAGGCCATTGTCAGCTTTGTAAGGAACCTCTGAAATTTAATCAGCAGTAAAATAATATTCACTATTACAACTTCTAAATTTTCTTGTTTAGAGAAAACAAAGGGAAACTACAAGCATGGAAAAATTCTCTGTAGATATTTTGTTGGAGATAGAGAATCATAATATTATGTTTCCTAATTCTGAATTCTTCTAGAATAAATTAATTTTTTTAAAATGATTGTAGTAATACACTGCATACATGACATATACTTCTTTCCCCTGTTGCTTTTGAGGACATGATAAATAAATAATTAGATTAGTCCTGAGCCACAATTGTAAAGCTCATCTTTCAGTGCCCCCACCTCCAGGTAAGTGTAGTCATTTCACTCCCTCTGAATAGCTGCAGAATGTTTAATGGGAATTGGTCTGCAAGGATGCATTTGCCATCCACTTTCAATTTGAAGGGTTCTTAAATCTGAAAAAGCAAGTGGTTTGCAAATTGATTTGGATAAGCCAGCTCTAAGTCAGTAGTTGGGAAATATTTATTGGATGGTTTTGGCAGCTTAGCTTTACCTGCAATTTCATTTCCTGTTCCATCCCGGGCTGTTCCAAGAGTCTGCTTCACTGGTCCAGCTGGTGCTGAAGCATTCAGCAGCCTGGTTTAACCTGGAGATTGCTTGTGGTATCCCTTGCTGCATTAATTTCAGACTGTATTCTGTGACCCTAAATACTTCAAATTTGTGTTTTACTTTTTTTTTTTTTTTAACGATAATGTAAAATTGGTTCCCTCCCTGCTGCCTTGTGTGACATAATCACAAATACATTTAAGATTATGATTTAAAACATAGCTAGCTTCTTCAGACAGCTTGGCTGTAGGACAAAAACAGTTTACTGAGCCCTCTTTATTTCATTAAAGTGTGCTGCTTCTCAGCTAATGAAGTGAGCTAGAAAGAAATATTTTATATTTAAGGTAAGGTGGTTGCTGAGATCAACATAGACATTGACATTGGCTCAAACGAGGTTCCAAACACGGCAATCATCATCTCTGGAAAGCTTCTGCCTGCAGCATTCACTCCTGCAGGAGGTCACACAGAGACAAGTGTCTCATTTTTTAGAGGGCTGGTGATATTATGATCACTGATAATGTTTCTTGTTAGTGGAGATAAAATCAAGTGTTTGGCTGTAGGATAAACTGAGTTTGAAATTCAATCCTGATAAGCAGAGAGCTTTTCTGTGAGGCCGTGTGGGACTAACTGGGGGATGCTCAGAGGTGCAATATTTTTCCCTGATGTTGTTGCTTGTATTTGATACTATTTATAATGCCCCTTGTATCTCTGACTTCAATCTGTGATATGAATTAATCATTAGTGACCCAGATATTTTACTCTAGCATTCACTGTTATGGATACACCAGTGAAAAATTTGAGGTGGATTATTCCAATACAGGTTTCCTTCTCTTTTGTGGTTTTTTTCGTTTGTTTGTTTTTTGGTTTTTTTTTTCTAATTATCTTAGCTTTCTGTGGATACCAGCAATCGTGTCTCCAATATTCTTCATGGCCAACAAACCTCCAAATGTATTGAGAAATGTGTTGAAAGCAAGTGATTTTCATCGGAGAGTGAGACAGGGACTTTGATCTTGTAAACTAAATGATAACTGATTTTAATTAGGCCAAAAAAACCTTGGGTTTTTTACTGTAAGGACCTCAGCATTTTAGTCAATCAGGATGAAAATGGGACTTCAAAGTATCTCTGGGAATTTGAGGGGGAAGAGGAGGAGACAGAGGTTTGGACAAGCTCAGGAACCTACCCTGAAGTAATTTTCATTATTTGGTTTCCCCACTGACCGTGGCTATTTCTGTTAAGCTTTTGATTAAGAATTCTACATTGAAACAATAAAAAAACTTTTCCAAATATGGTCTGCTTATTTTAAAAGTTCTGATTTCAAAGAACCAGAACTCTGAACTTTTTTCTCGATGAATTTTGCCAACAAAATTCAAAATTGCATTCCTCTCAGGTTCAGTGCCTTGTACAATAAAACATTCACACTTTCTCTCTCCACCACCCACTTATGTGGTGACAGAACTACATCAATAAGTTGCATCAAATCAGGACAAGTTAATATCTGAATACAGATATAGATAATGTTACTTCAGGTGTGTAGTTTAATTATGCATTTGGGCCTCTCAAAGTGATTATTGACAACATTTTATGATTGGTATTTTCTGCTTTGGGGTTTGTTGATTAGCTGTTGAACAAGCTATGTGAGAAGTTTTGCTTGTTCCTTGATCAGATGGCTGCTGGAGTACTTCTGACATGAATCCTGACTTTGGAATTAACCTCCACAGATTTGCACAGCAGACACAGAATTATCACGGGGGCCCAAGGAGCTGAATTCTTGCATTACTGCCTTGGAGAGGCAGGAATTCTCACAGCTTTGTGATTCTGCTTCTTCTCCTGCTCAGAAAAGCAGCTTTGCTCAAATGCTGTCATGAAGTGAACAGAAACGTTGGGATGTGATGGCATAGTGAAAACAGTGAAATTTGAATTATCAGCAGTGGTTGTACCAGCTTGAGTGACAAGTATGAATGTGAGGCACGTTTCTGATGGTTACAACATATGGGCTTCCCCTGAATTTTCAGGTGTAGTTAAACAGGTTGACTTTGATATGTGGTGCATCACAGAATCTAATTTCTTACTGCTTGATAGAGGTTGATCCTTTAATGTCCTGTCTGTACAGATGGGATCAACGTGGGCAGTGTCCCAGCAATCCTGAAAGCAGAACAGGTGACAAGAGAGCCACAAATGCCAAATTTTCCAACTACAGCTTTATTTTTTGTCTCTTATTGTTTTAAAATATTTTTAAACAGGTGCCTCTGTTCCATGAAAGCATGGGCAAAATAATGCTTAGTGTAGAGGATCAGGATATATTTTTAAACTTCTTTTTAAATATAAGGTCTGATCTCTATAAATTAGTGCAGTTAATCACTGTGTCTTGCTGGTACTTTTCTCATGCTGAGAATATGATCCACCTGAAGAAAATGAAAAACACCCGGTCCAGAATGGGAAATAATTACTAAAGGTGTTTATTTGATCTGTGGAACTCTGCCCCAGGATGGTTTTGGTGCTAAGATTTCATGTGACTTTAAGGAGAGGCTTGACAAAGTCATAACAGAGAAATCCTTTAATATCAGTGAGAAGTGCCTGACCACAAATTGGTGGAGGAGAATTTTAATGAAATATCAATATGTACCTTGCACTACTTTTCTTAAGTATTTCAGGATCCACTTTTGGAGACTGTCAAAGCAAACTTTTGGGATAAAGTATTTGTTTGACACGCTAGTGCTACTCCTGTAATCCATCAACACTTCAACCTGCTTGTTCTGTAGCTTTTACTAAAAATAGTGTGGTCTTGTAACCAGAAACTTTTCTTTAGGGGGAAAAAAACCCCTACTCTCTATGTATGTCTATATTGATTTTGTTTGTGTTCTTTTTTTTGTTTCAGCTTATTCCCTAATAATCACATTTTAATGTATTCCTTGTAGCTGGCGTGTTGGTCATTTCCCAAAATGACCGTTTTTCATTTGTCTCCAAATGCCTATAGATCAAACACATATTTTGCTACTGTCCTTCAGTTTCCCCCAGCTTAATAAATACAAGATAGTCTTTGTAATCTTGTTTTCTTTCAGTGGTAAGACACAAAAAGTCTGAAATGAATTTGGGATTTTTTTTTTTTAATAGCGTGAGCTGCTTTGAGGGAGTTTGTCCACAAAAATTGAAAAAATAGGTGTACAAATTTCCACTCAATTCCACATCTCTTGAGCACTTATTCAGTGTTGGCCCATGCAGGAAAATCAGACTGAATTATGCATAGATGTTAAAAATGCCTATGAGGTTGTCATGACCTATGCATATGTTTAGCCAGGCCCTTTGCTTTTAAAGGCTTTCTGCTGGGCGTTACCCAGCAATCTAAATATAAAAGCAAATTAAAAAGGTTCATTTGCTCCAGAAACCCAGCTGGCTGAACAGGAGTGTTCCTGTTATCAAGGAAGTCAGCATGCAATATTTAAGTGGCAGCCAAACGATGATGAAAATGGATTTTAAAGCAGGAGATTTTCAGCTGAACCCCACAGCATTTCCACTCAGTTTTATTGCATTTAGTCCCTTTTGAGGATGCCCTTCCCCCGCCCTCCTTCTGTCTTTGTGACTGGCAGGTGCTGCAGTGTGGATGCTTTGTTCCCCCTCTCCCCCAAGTCTGGCCCTAAGCATCAGGGTGGGGTGAGCTGTCTGCCTTTAGCTGTGGTGAAATTAAAAATAGGCCCTTGGCTGAAGAATTCGGAAGTTTTGCTAAGTTGAGGAATCTCTCAAAGTTTCCACCGAGACTGACAGGCGAGAAGACGTGCGGTGCTTTGGCTCTCTTGTGCCAAAATGCTGTGTTTTCTTTGAGTTGGCTGCAGTGATGGAAAGCTTTATCACATAAATAATGCAGCAATTTAGCTCAATCGTTTACTTTATCATTGCCTATGTGCTTAAAGAGTTATTTAAAATATATATATCAATTATAAAGTCTGTGAAAACAGCCATTAAACTTTAGCATGAACAGTAGGGCAGGTTTATGTCAGAAGCTACAATTTATATCTTATAAAGTCTGACTTAATAACCTTACAGGGTCTTTCCTGGGAAATGCAGACTATAACCTTTATGCAGAGAATAGCAGAATCTGTTTTAACTTAAACTTGTGCGGCAAATTTTTTCCAAAAATGGTATTAAAATTTTTCTGCTTTAGTTACAAGCAAAGCAACTACCATTAGAAGGGAAAGTGTTGCACTGAATAGAATAATTTAATTTTTTTCCCCCCACTTGATCTTCTGAAACCCAGCTTTGCATGAGGCAATTGCATGACCCAGAACAAAATTATATAATTTTGAATTTGAAGACAAGGAAGCCTTTTTCTTCATATTATTATAATTTCAAAATGTTCTAAGTCTTGAAAAGTTTTTAATCTTTGGAAAGTCTGGAACTTTGCATGGAGCCTAGTTTAGACTTCTCTGTTATAGTTATTCAAGAAAAGTAAAGGTGAATTAAAAATCAACCCTGATATTCTAAATCTACATTTTGGCATGAAAAGAAATAGTTTTATTTATTGCATTTCAATAGAACAACATAAATTGGAGTTTCTGAAAAAGCTAGTTATTTTTTTCTTCAGATGTCAAAAAACAAACTGAGTGTCACCAAACTTCACAAATTTGTGTTTTTCTTCAGCAGTCTCCTACACAAAGACAACAGTACAAAACAGAAAGGTAATAAAAAGTAATTTAGTGTATTGCCCAAGCTGCCCTTCTCTGAGGAATTAGAATATTCTCCAACTTTCCCCATCTATTTATATGATGCTATTTTAATTGCATGTCAGTGGCTTGGAAAAGGGTGGGTGACGAATTGCACCCACAGGAATGTTTGCCACATAATTTTTTCGGACTTTCAATTTGATGCAGCTCACTTGAGGCAATAAACATGACATCTCTAGAAAAAGACTGTATTACAGTCAACTTCATGTCACGATTATTAATCCCAAATCAATCCTGGGACAAGCTAAATTAAAAAATAAATAATTTTTTTTTTTATAAAGCACCAAATAATTAGTTTTCTCAATCTTTTCCCACAAAGGCCAAGTATTAAAAGAGTACAGTGAATTTTCAGGTGCCAAGTAATCTGACCAAAGATATTCCAGGTAGAAATGTGGTTGTTGGATCTCTTATGAGAATAAAATACAAAAGGGAATATTTATTTGAGAAATATTTCTTAAGCAAGGGAGAGTGAAACATTATGTCTGAGCTGGTAGGAATGATTATCTTGGAAACAGAGCAATTGAATAGTTACAATAAAGGATAAAGAATCCAGGATTTGTTTTTTGGTTTCACCTCATGATTCATTATACTTTCAAGTACACAAAATTTGGCCACTGTTTGATGTGGGGGTTTTTTTTTGTTTTTTTTTTTTTTTTTTTTTTTTTTTTTTTTTTTTAATGTGTGTCTGTAATTTTAAGCTTTTTAAAACACATTTTCAGCTAGGGAAAAAAGATTTTTTTTTTCAAGGGAAGAAAACCTTTCTGGTCATCTAGCACTTCTGATTTCATCTGTTAAATAATTAAAAAAAAAAAACCTGTCAGTGATTATGGATGAGTTAAAAAAAAGTGTGTTCTTTTTCCTAGGCGTTCCATACATCTCAAAATTTTAACCAGTGCTCGTGAAGATAAAATCTCACTGACACTGCTGATTCAAGGCCTCTTCTAATTCACATAAACATCCAAATGTTTGGTTGCTGATCTGTATTTAACTCCTTTTGCTGGCTGCTCTTTGTTTATGCACCTCTCCTTAGAGGGAAGACCAAGAGAGGGGAATTTCCACTTCTGGCATGAGTGAAGCCCATATCAGTCAAAGACCTTGTGTGTTTTAGGTAAAAACCTTGGATTTCAAGGTTTCTGCACCACAAGTGCATTTCTTAGGCCACGTTCAAACTCTGGATCTGTTAAGATTTTAAACCTGTGCATCTCACAAGTACCAGTGCACAGCTCAGTGTAGCTACCTCAGCATTTACTGTTTTTCCTGACAAGGCAAAACAACTGGGATTTATAATAATTTGCCCACAAGTGACCCACAGCAGTCAGCTCTGAAGTACAATTTAAAAAAAATCAAATCCTCTACTTCCTGCTGAGGGTGGGCCAAAGGACTCTTGTTTTATCTCCATGAAGAGTGATCTCAGGAGAGGTAATTGACCTTTCTGACTCAATTATTAGGTATCTGGTCAACCCTCAGTCTGATAAGCAAGGTCTAGACAGATTTTTTTTTTTTTTTTAATTACACAGAAATGTGCTAAAATAAAAATCTTTCCGTTGGAATACAAGGGTGCTGTACTATCCATTACTTTGTTCTTGCTTTGACCAAAAAATCCTACCAAAATGTGAGATGTAAACCCTGATATGGGGGTTTCAAACTATTCCAAGTGTATTCACCTGCTGAGGGAGCCCTGGGTTTGCACATTGATTGAGTTGTAGTGGATTTTTTTTTCCATAATCATACAACTTTGTGCTTTGGGTAAAGAAAAGTAGCCAAGTTTGGATTGACAAATAGTAAGACATATTTCCCATTTCTATTTCTTGTCTGTACCAGGAATCTTCTTTGGGAGAGATCTGCTGTTTCTTCAGGGCTGTGTTGCTTGTTTGTTATTGACTCGCAAGCACATTATTGACAATAAATGAGTTACATTCCAAAGTGAGGATTTACCAGGAGATATTTTATAGGTCTTAAAAGCAGCACTGTCAGGAAGGATGATCTGGAGGAGAAAATTGTCTTTCTCCAGCTTCAGTGGTAGAAGTTTCTGAGGACTGAGCTGTTTAGTGCAAGAAGACAAAGCAGGATGCAGAAATTGAGCTGTCATTTCCCACTACAGCAATGGAAGAGATGACCTGATCCCCGCACAAAGACAATTTTGTTTGACTCTTACCCTTGGCAAGGTTGATGCCTGAAAGTCAAGCTTGATTTTGAGGTGAGGAGTCAATACAATGCAGGGCCATGAGCTCTGGAATTGAATGCACAAGACAAATGAGGTTGCAGGGGAGGGAAGGAAGGAGAAAGTCAGAAATCCTGTCACTTACGTCACCCACTTGTATTGCTGGTTTCTTCTATCTCTGTACTTTGCTAAGTAGGTATTGTTGTAAATACACAAACAACAACAGCAAGAAAAAAAACTCCATCCAGGACCAAACCCAACCACAAACCCTGTCAAAAAATCCCAAAAAATCACCCCCTTCTCTCCCCACAACGTGGCAAAAGTTTTGGTACTGAGACTCTGCCACGTTCTCAGGTGAAGGAAAAGGAATCCGGTGATTGTTAAGAGTGTGGATGGTCCTTTAATTATTGTTTTTAGAAATGAAAGATATGGCCTGACTTTTCTCCAGCTGCTGCTAGCTATTAAGCTGCCCACCTTGCAGTGCTCATTCGGCACACATTTTCAGTGAGGCACAGAATGTCACAGCCAAATGATGATCGATCCACAATGCCACAAGTGCCTGGATAAGTAACACCTTCCACAGCAAATGAGGAGGGTCTCAACCTGACCTTCCTCTCATTGATTTTATTGGTTTATTTCCTCCTGTGGGGGCACTTGTTAATATGGTGAGCTCAGAACCAGATCAGGCACTTCTGTTTAGAGGATAACGAGAGCATTTTGGCAACTTTTTCTTTCTTTTCTTTTTGTTGTATCCATTTTTTCATAAAAACAGGAAATGATCACTTCTGTATTCCTTAATCCCCTTTAGGTTTAATTCAGTCTTCACAGGTAAATCTACTTTATTAGAGGTGATTATAATATGATTCCTACAGACCAGAGTTTATCCTTTCTTGTTTATGCCATTTGGGGCAAAGATTCACCCAGCTGCTTGCTCTGTTGTGCCATAAATTTTTACTGATTAAATTCATGTACTTGCTCAGTTTTTTCTCATGAGTCTGGAAGTTAAATATATGCCAGAATAGTCTTCTGATTATACCAAATATTAGTCCCAGGTACCCTGGCAGGAAAGCAAGTTTTAGAGGTAGTTCCTGTTCTAAAGAGTTCATGTCCTGATTCTGACTTGTGCCTATTGATTGCTATAAATCCAGGGAAAAAGTGATCCAATTGTGCTTTCTGTGGGCACAGAGCCTGGGAAGAGTGTGATTTAGGAGAACATTTGATCATTTGAATTTCGAAGTAAAAGGTGGGGGGAAAAACATAGTAGCTCTTCATGAGGGAGGAAGCTGTGGGAGTCAAAACTTATCTGTTCACGTGTATTTCTGTGGGAAAACAGAGATAAACAGGGCCAATTTTTATGACTGACTGTATGGAATTTTATCTTGGTCTTGCCAGCCCCTCTGCATGCCATGCATTGAGAGTCCCACAGAATCCTCAATTTTCTTTCACCATGCCAGTGCTGCTAGAGAACAACAGAGGTATTACTCTTGCCCTGTGCAGGACTTAAAACAATTTTCCCCTCCCTGTGTGAATCCTCTCTTGTACTGTTTTATTCCACAGAGGCTTTTACTTAACAGCAGAAAAAGACTTTGTAATCTCCCCTCTCTCAAACACATATATACTGCTTTTTTTCCTGTTAATTTTTATAACATATCTGTTCTTTGCATATCAGCTTGTAAATTGATAACAGCAATGTCTTTGAAAACAAAATCCAGGAGATATTCATTTCTGCTAAATATTCTACCTATTCCTGCAGACAGGATGAATTTTTTTTCCCCTGTCATTAGAAAGCATCTCTCTGATCTTCAGAAGGATCAAAATAATTGTCATCTAACTACTCTCCTAATTTAATCATCTTCCTTGTGGGGGGTGGGATTATATTTTTTTTTCAATTTTATTCTACTCAACAATTTCTTTAAATTCCGTGAGCAATAAATTGAGTTATGAGAACTGTAGCCTTCAGCTAGTATGTGAATGATGCTATCAGGTTGGACTGAACTGCTTATTTCATTATCTAGATAAATGTTTGGCTGGCACTGGTACCTCATATGAAGGATAGCACACAAAATGCTGTCTTTTTAGTCCCTGTGAATGCATTTGTTTCTGCGAAGACAAACAAGTCACAAAATTGCTGCAACTCCATTGTTTTAACAGAAGACCACCGCTTCTTTTATAATCAAGACCATAAAAAACAGATATGTCTAAAAACACAGGGGATTTTGAGATTTTGACTGGAATATCTGTGATTAACAATGGATGATAATTTATTGATGGCAAAGTGGCTTGATGAATTTAACGAGAAAATAGAAATATAGCCTCTGGATTAGTTTTTGTGGTGTGGGTTTTTTTGTTTGTTTGGGTTTCTTTTTGTTTTGTTTAGGTTGGGGGTTTTTTTTGTTTGCCTGTTTTTTTTTTTAAATAGTAATATTTTTATAGCAGTAACCTAACCCCCGTGGAGTCTGGGGGGAAAAGGGCTGCTTTGATGGTCTACTCTTGTACTTCCATAGCTTTTGTTGAACTCCACAGTAACTTAAAGGGAGGACTGCACTGCTTAGCATTGATTAAGCATTATTAGAAGTCTTCCATGGACTGTGAAGGAGCCAGAATTTCACACACAAGGTTTAACAAAAGTTATAAAACACTCAAACTTTGCCCCACGGCAAAGAGATCTCTCTTCAGTGATGAAAATCTTTGTTAACACAGAATGAAGGTAGCAACTTCCTTCTTCCAGTCCTTCCAGAACTTCAGCTTGAGGAAAAGTCAGTGACCTGACAAGTCTGCAGCCTTAGTCTCCAGCTGAATGCAGGTTTTGATTAAATTGATTGCATGAGGTAAATCTGCACTACATGAATGAGAGATTAGGTGGGCCAAAGGGTTAATTGTGTAAAAGTTGAGATGACCAGACTGGCAGGTGATGGAGACTATTTGGAGGGTGATCAAAAGTTTTGTGGCTACCCTGAGAGCCCATTTTACTGCAGCATTCTGTTGGGTGCTAAACTTCAGATGTGGTTAGGCTGGTCTGTAAGATCAGGGATGTGTGTGTTTGGATGGATAACACAAAATGCTAGAGGATAACGCCTTAGTTGTGAAGTTAATAACCTTTTGTAAAGTCAGGGAAAGACTAATTATTGAGCTGTGGTTTCAGATAAGCACGTGTATGGGATCATATATTCACTGGGACATTGCCCAGAGCCATGCTGCACTTTGATCTGGGACAGCTAGATCAGTTAACTCAAAATCAGCTGTGAATGTCAGTCTTATCCATCTGCAGAATAACCAAGACCTGTGGCTGAATTTGGTCATTTTTCGCTTATTTAGTTGCAATTTCTTGCAGGCAGACTATTGCATACAAGTGAAGAACATTTCTGATTTCTCCCTTCCTATTGCCAGTTAAAAACAGAGATTATGGTTGTTCACTGAATGGCAGTTGTAGCAGTAAGGAATTCTCAGATGCATCCTGCATTTCAAAACATGGCTGTTTAAATATGTGGTTGTCCCTGTGGTTGTAAGTGTGAGGGGAAAACACTTTGTCCCCCACCTTCAGCCACCCATCTCACACAAAATTTTCACTTGCAAAAGTAAGTCAGCTCTTACAAGGCTGGAAATTGCTTTCATGTGGAAAGGCTCCTTGCTGTCTGAAAAAGCTTGTTTTCTGTAAAATGTCACAGACTTGAAGCTGCTGTTTCCAAGCTTCCAGGCAAAGCAAGCAAAGCTCCACAAGGAACTCATCTGTGTGTTGAATTAAGGAGTTCAGTTTCAGATACCCCTCTTCTAAAGGCTTCTGTTCCTCAGGTCTCTGTAAACAACAAGAAAAAGGGCTCTGCTCTCCCTGTGGCCCAGAACCAGATTGGTTAGAGGGCACTGGAGCAGAGACCCCCAGACAGGGCCCCCCTGGGCCCTGAGCATTAACTTTGGATTTCCCAGATGGAGCCTGGTGGTTGTTTTATGGTGGACTGCTCTCCTGTGGGACTGTGGCTGCCATTAATATAAAGTGAAGGAAACTCCTTGTTCTCTTCTTCATGCCCTTTCCTGCTGCTTTTTGGTTAGCCAAAAAGCTGGGAAACAACTTGCAGGGCTGTGTGAGGATGGATAAGCAGTTACCAGTGATCAGAGGAATGAGGAAATCTGGTCCTAACCATGCTGAACAAGGCAGGAATAGCAGATCTTACCAGATTAGGAAGGTCAGGATGAAGCAAAGCCTACAAGCAGAAATAAATGTTGGCCTGAAAAATTTGTGTCCTCCACTGCCCTTCCCCAGATTCTTCCATAGCAATAGTTGGAAAATGTCTTCAATTATGCTCGCAGCTCTTCTGAAAGGATCACCATTTTTTTTTTTTTTTTTTGGTTTGACCAGGTTCAGTTCAGGCAGCTGAGTGAGGTAAGGAGCCTTGTTCAGTTATCAGGTGTTTACATCTGAAAAAAACCGTGCTTATTGGGAGTTAGGGATGCTGACAAAATGAGTGTGGAAAAGGCCGTGCCTTCCACAGTAACAAACTTATCAATGACTCAAGGCATTGTTTTGGTTGAGGAATAACTACATAGAGCTTTTTTATGGGCAATGTCTCTGACAGTGATTATATATCCTCAGTTTGTGTGTATAGCTTGTGAGTAACTGGGTGAGTGAGAGGCACAGTTGTGCTTCTAGAATGACTTACAAACCTGGCTGGGAGGGAAGTTATGGATTAAGAGTGCAAGATTAGTGTGAGAATGCGGTTTGTGTGTCTTTGAAATTTTGGTTTAGATATCTTGTCATACTAACCTACACAGGGAAGGTCAGTTAACTTCCAAATTTCTTATTTTTTCTGTTTGCTTTCCTGGAACTTTTAGCTGAGTATGTCATCAGGCTGAATATGTGAGCCAGACTCTTGTATCAAATCACATGTTGTTGCTATAATTTTCTTTTTTTAAATGTGTATCTATGAAAGGCAGTTTGGAAATCTGACAGTTTCTCTTAATAGAGCTGTTCCTCCCCCAGTCATTCTGATTAAAGCTAGAAAACTGATACTTGTTGAAAGTGTAAGGTTATAGTAAGGAAACCCTTTTATGTGTACAATCTCTAGATTTTCTCCTGTCTTAAGGGGGAATGAAAAAAAAGAAAAAAAAAAATAAATCAACATTTCGCAGTGAATATATCCTTGTTTGGAGTTGAGAAATTGAGAAAGGTGCTGTCTCAGCTTTGAAGTGACCAGGATAATTTATTTGTTTCTTTCTATAACACTTCCTATTCAGTTCCTACCTCTGTCTAACCAAAAAGGCTGTGATTGTGTGACTCTCAGGTGTAAGAAGACCAGATTATCAAAAGCTTCCAAATAGTTAAAAAAACCAAAACAACTGGTACAAGGAAATTTCTCTGTACCACAAGCAGGCTTTTGTTTAGAAAATATTCTCTCTGTTGGTTAACCCAGAATTAATCTGTATATTTTAAGCATCACTTACCAACTCTGGTATCCATACAGAACCCTTACTTCCCTTTAAAGCTGGCAAACCACATCAGCTTTCTGAAATGGTGTTTGAAGCCATCCCAAACTCTGTTGCGCATTATCAAATCCATTTTAATTAAAGCTCAGTTTCAGTTGATAGCCTCAAGCCTTAAGCTCCATAACTCAATTCTGCTTTCAACCATGTTGAACAGACTTGTGCTGAATTTTGAGCTTAACATAAATCTGCACAGAGATTTTTCTGAAGCTGTTCAGAGGGTGTTTCTTTGCAGTATTATTTATCTGGTACAATTTAAAAGTGGAAGGAATCACATGCTCTTATGTGGCTGAAACAACTTTGCTAAAAAAAGTAGTTTGTTCTGATATCCATAATGTTTTTGTGGCCCCATCAATATTGTACTTTTCCATAGAGGAAAACCTCATAATCCTCTGTCAGTGAAGAGTTGAGGCTGAGTTGCTATCTATTGTCAGTTATGGGTGCAGTGACTGTGTTTATCTATAGGCCTAGGCATGATGTAGAATTTACAGTGAAAAAGCATGTATTTCTAGAAAACAAAAAGCTAAAAATGAAAGAATAATCTCTGTTCTTTTTACCTTAGTGAAGAAGCAGTGGGATAACCGTTCCCAGAAACACAAAGGAAAAGGCACGGATTTACCTGGATTTACCAAGGGCATGTCTTGCCCAACCAACCTCATTTCCTCGCTAATGAGATGAGTGGTGTGTTGACAAGGGGAAAATAATGTGCGTTGTTTCTCTCGCCTTTAGCAAGGTCTTTGGCAGGGTTTCCCACACTTGGTGAGACATGGACTTGATAAGTGGATGAGAAAGTGGATGAAAACTGTCTGGATACTTCAGAGGTCGTGCTCAGTGGCACAAACCGCTGGCTGATCACTGGTGCCAACTGCCAGAGCTGGACACTGATGCCAGTGCTGTGTGAAGTCTCCGTTATCAACCTGAGTGATGGGCTAGAGATGCACTCACAGCAAAGTCATGGTATGAATTCGTGGTGGGGGATGTATTTGGAGTGCTGGAGAGGGCAAGTGATATTCAGAGGGAGCTGGAGGAAAGGGATGGACTGCAGGACATCAGCCAGGTGCAGTCCCTGGGCTGGGGTCACACAGCGTTGTCCGAGCAGAGAAACATCTTTGGAGAACACGACACAGGGTCTCTGGGGACAACAACTTTATTTGTGTCTTCAGAGTTCTGATTCCACTGTGAACCTTCCCAAACACAACCATGATAATAATATATCCTCAAACTTCAGCCTCTCTCTAAACAAGTACATGACCAGGATGGCAGCCAGTGAAGTAGCTGTACATCAGTTTGGGGAATGAAACAAGTTCTATGTTGGAAATAAATGTACCTGCACAGCCTGTCTCTGCTGAGATTACTCACACACCAGTTACTGTGCTGATTCCTTCTGTAGAATGATTTTCAGAATGCCAGAACTGAAGAAAAAAAATAGGTTTTCTTCTGCAAGTAGAAGAAATTATAAACTGATGACAACTCTTTTTTAAGCTGCTTTTATAGAATACATTTAGGATTTAATTCTGCTAGGCAACTAAAGAGTCTCTTATCAATGCACTTCTGTCTTTTAGCAGTTTAAGAATGCTAAAATTCAACATGTGCTGGCTATTTCTTATTAAATTCTCTTAGTAGTTGTGAGCTGTTATGTCATTAGGTAAAAAAATACCTTCAACCTGTATTTGTTGTAAAGTATTTGGCTGTGTCATAAATGTGCACTCTATCAATAACTTTAAATTTTTGTGTTATGTTTATTGTTGAACTACTTTGCCAATTAATAGTTATTTTATTTAGAATGTGTGGAAATAATTTAAAAAAAGGCAGGTGAAGTTATGCCAGATCACGTTCACATTTAGAAACATTTTGCCAATCCTGCTTTGAAAGGATTACCACGGTTTAAAAGATGATCCTGGCCAGATTAATCCCTTGCAGTGCTTTCCTTGTAGTGGAGTTGTAGGAGGAAGCAGCAATTCCACAAATTTTATATTGCTGTTACTCAAAGGCCTGGCTGAGCCAGGCTTTCAGCGTTGGTGATTCAAAATTCCCTGTAAACCCAGAGCTGCAGGCCTGTTGTCCATCCTGTAATGACAGCTCCTGCCACCTGTAGCTTGTCCCCTTGGCTCTGGCCAAAGAAAAGCATCAAGTCTCTCTCCTTTCACTGTGCCAGGATGTGCTCATTGGGTCAAGCAGAATTCTCAGTTCTGATAACCTGGCGGGTATGTGGCAAAGGAGAGTGTTTGAAGTGTGAGTCTTTCAGGGCTGTCTGTAAAAGTTTATTTCGTTTTCCCTGTCTGAAGTTGGAAGTGGCAGATTTCGGTACTTTGAATTCTTGGTGCAGGTACAGGGAGCCAGGGCACTGGAACTAATCCTTTCTGACAAGCTTCTCTTTTCTGTCGTGTATGGAAAGTGTTTCACGAAAAACCAGATACAGCCTGAAACCTCCATTTGATTACGTTTGATAGATTACACTTGGCAATATTCGTCAATAAATGCTGTCTTGCTAGAAAAGCATCACAAGCAAGTTTGTATCTTTAAGCAATGATTTTGTGCTGTGTGGAAAAGAAAAGTTGCTCCCTGGAAACCTGATCAACAAGACTTGAATTGTTTGGCAGAAGTGTTTTTACTTTTTTTTTCTTCCACTTCTTTTTTTTTTTTTTTTTTTTGCCTTTTTTATTAGTCATCCCAGTGAAAGTGAAGATACTAAATGGAAAGGCTTTGTAGGAGTGGAAGGGCATTGGAGGTGTGTGGACAGGAAGGAAATCACATACACAGCCTGCTACATCATCCCCAGCTGCACTCAGTGACCAAGATAAGTTTCTTTTTTCTTAAATCCAGTTAAAATAATAGCTCTCTCCCAGCTATTACTAAAATGCAGTTAACCTACATAACATCTGTGTTTCCCTCATGGTCACTATCCAACGTGTGGTGAAGACTGAGATGCATCTCTGGGTGCAGACCCAGCAGTTTACAGCTCTCTTTCATACATAACTATACAATTTTTAAACTGTACATTCCTATATTTTCTCCCAGCCCCCTCTATTCAAGTACTTATAAACATGATTTTTAACTCGCTTCTGACAGCAAAAACAATTTGAAAACTCTTTCACTTTATTTTTCTTTCACCAGGACACCTTGGTTTGAAAAGTTGCTGAAAGCAGAATTCTAAACAGAAGGACTAAAGGGGCCTTGTGATCTCACAAAAGCTTCTGTAAATATAAATTAGTTTTATAAACATAAATGGATTTTCTAGTCTGTTACACCTGATGGTTGTTCTTCAGCAACAAAAATATAAATACTTCAAAAAGTGGGCAGCAGCAGGTGTCTTAGTTAGTTAGGATTAAATGTATCTTTCCCTATCAGATTAAAGTTCCTCCCACATTTTCATATTTATGTTTTTTTATCTCTTGTCAGATGCTCTTAAAAACTGAACCAGGTCATTCCAAATAATGAGATTTAAAACAAACACAAAGACTTCAACTTTTTTTCTTTTTTTACTTTGCTGTCAAGGTAACTAATTTTAGACGTTGACAGCAGTCCCGAGATTCCAGTAGGACGAAAATTAATGTTAGAGTCAAATAAATAAACCCCATTTCCTATGTATTCTTATCAGATTATCCCAGTCTTCCTAAACATTTGTCATTTTGGTATTTGTGAAGAGTGATGAATTGATTCATACCAGTGTTGCCATGGGTTTTTGGTATTGTTTAAAATCTTCTACGTCCAACTTTGTCTAGCGCAAAGATAGCTCTTAATAATTTGTGTGCATTTACAGCCCTTCAAAATGTTTTTTACCAAGCTTCTTTCAGCATCCTTCATCCTTACAGAGACTTACCTATTTCTCAGTGAAACCTGTGGCATATTGAGAGGTAACATGTGCTGCATCAGGGAGGTCACTCCTGAGCACTGATCAGCCAAGCCCAACCAGAACTGCCTCCATTTCCTTTAAATTAATTGTTTTAAGGCCAAAAGTTTGAATAATTTTCAGGGAGTAATCTGAATTGTAGAAGAAGCAAGTAAGTCTATAGGTTTGCCAAGTATGATTTATTTTCGTATTTGTAGCTCTTAATGGTTTTTGTAAATTTCAATTTGTGTTAGATAATTTATATCAGCTTCAATTTACATCAAATTTGCAAGTACATGGGTGTCTCTTTATGGTTAAGGGAATTAATAATCTGAAATTACCAGACACCCATATTAATCAAATGCCTTATTACAAGTAGAATGACTCTTATTATCATACATACAAGATAAAAGAAATGCTAATTGCCTTGGTTTGGAGCAATTATTCAGTAGTTATCTAGACAATGACAGGGTAGGCACTGTTAAAGCTTCTTTATCTTTCAAGGAATGATGTTCACAGAAGCTGCCCTGCTTGTCTGAGGTGGGGTAATTCCAGTTAGTTGTGTGATATAGATATTTTACTAATTTTAGTAACATCAATCTCTAACTGCATATATTTGCCTGCACACAAATCATGCACATAATGTAGGGAACTATGAGTTTCTATAACCTTCAAACCCCAATTTTTCTCTAATATCTTCAACAATTAATAGAAAATGTTTATAGTTAGACTATAAGTCAAAACATAATTAATGTGTTTTTTCCGTCTTCACCTTTATTTTTGTGTTTCTAAGACAGGAGCACTTTTCTCTAATATTTCCCCTTTTCCATTAGCAATAGTATACTACTGAAAAATAATAAATTATAGCTCAAATTAGCCTATTGTATGTTTACTCCTCTACATTAACGTTGTCTATCCCACACACACTGTGATTACTACTTGCTTGATTTAGTTGCTTTCAAACAAGGCCTGGTTCTTGTTGCTAGGGATGCAACTTGCATAGTTGTTCTAAAAACAGAATAACCCAATTTTCTATAAAGGATTCTGGTAATGCAATAAGGTAACCGTTTTCTGTGTTAAAACCAACTATAAATGGAGCCATTTGCAGTGGTCTGCTGCATTAGGTGGATAAGTCATAATGGAAGTTCTTTCAGTGTTTGTAGTTACAAAATGTGTGTATGGGTGTATCATGTGTGCAGAGCACTGACACAACACACTGTTGACAAATCCAAAATGCAGTAAAGTTGTTCTGTTCATAGTTAACCTTTTTTTACAAAAATTGGAAAATTTTCTTTTGTTTTCTCTCTTTTTTTTTTTTTTCCTTAAAGATAGGCAGAAAAAAAGAAAGGCACAAAATGGATTACTCAAATGATGCAATTTATTTCTTCCAACAAAAACTGAGCATTCATTTTTCACAAATACAAGTAGCAATTTTGATTTGTCCAGACAATAAGTGTGATTGGAAGTGGCTGTCTGAAGAACAACCGTGTTTTTTGCTGCAATTTCATGTCTTCAAAAAGACATTTTAATAAATTTTCAGATCTTTTCATCTAGTTTTTCCTCACATATTTCCCTAAAAAAAATTAGCATAGACTGATAAATCTATGTATTGAATAGTTAACTCAAATACCCAGTAGTCTGAAAGCTTCTGATATTTGCATATGTACTTTTGTCTTTACTACTGCCTACTCCATGGAAATCCTGAAGCAGTAGCATCACTCTCTTTTCTAACATTAACCAGAACTCTCAGGTCAAGATGGCAAAAGAAAACATTGATGTTTGTTCTATTCACTTGTTTTAGAAATACTTTGGTTTAATAATTTTTTCAGCTCAAAAGTCAAAGTTTCTAAAAGGCTGAATTACAGGTTTTGATAATGTAATCATGTGAGAAATCAGAATTTTGGAACATTTCTCCCTCCTCTTCCATCTCTATTGAACATTTTGTTTGAAGCTCTTGTATTTTGGAGTTCAAGCTGTGGTTCACTCTGTTCCTTATTCTATGTCTAGCCCTTCATTAAAGCTCCTGTCATGTTTCAACCAAATTTTTGCTTGCTAAGATCACTTGCCACGAGTGATCTTGTAAAGTTTCCATGACTTTTAACACATGTTTTTTGTTTTCAGACTGGAAGGGACAAATTATTTCTCCTGTGTGCCCATGAAATTGCTGTAGCTACTGCTGAGATACCTGTGAGAGTTTTTTTTCTGCCAGCAGAGCTGTGTGAGGAATGGAGCCCAATATGGCCCTGAATCCTTTGGGTCATCCCAGTTCAGGGCTGACTTGAACCAAATCCATTGAAACCCAAGGATAAGGCATTTTTGCTTTCCTATAGTGAATGTAATTTGATAAAGGCTTAAGACTTAAACTGAGCTGGGGCAGTTTTCTATGTATGTTCTCTTAGCCTGTAGGAAAAAATCCTCATTTAGGACCAGGTTAGGAGAGGTTATATATGCTCATGAGGAATTGAAGCTGAAATGTTGTGTGTCAACTTGCTGAATTTTGTAGGAGTCCTGATACTGATGGATTCAAATCACAGAAAAGTCCCTAAACCTCTCAGCTGTCTCTAATGTCCTTCAATTTCCTGTATTTGAAGGGGATAGTTTGCAAATAATTTCCATACTTTGAATTTCCTTGCACCCATGTAAATCAACAATCCAGAGCTTCTTTTTGTTTCCTCATGGGTCAGAGAGATTATCTTCCCCAGACTCTGTGAACTATTTTTTAAAATCAATAACAAGCCTTCAAAACTTTGATTTTCTGTTTCTGGCCTACTAAAACAGCTGTTGATCGGATTTAGAAAAGAATTTTTATTAGAGGAACCAATATCAGTAAAAGCCTTGATGGGAAGGGTGAGGGAGAAACCTTAAATTGATTGGTGGACAAGAGCTGTGATGCATTGGCCAGGAATACCTGGTGATAAACCCAGGGTGCCAAATTGTCACCCTTTCTCGAGGGGTGGCTGCATTGGCCATGCCTCGCCTGACAAAAGGGATTTGGTGTTTAATTTCGAGCTCTGCTCCAGCAACAGAAAAGGTCCTTAATACTGCATTAGTGAGAGAGCACCGAGCATCCAGCTCAATAAAATAGATTTCTTTCCCACGTTTTACAAATAAGATGAGAAAGTAGATAGTGTCATTTGCAACTTTTGCAATGTGAACAGAAGACCTGACCCAGCAAATGCTGGCGCTGCATTTTCTATGTTAAACGAAATGGAAGAGACTGAGAACTTCTCGTTATTTTAAAGATTCTTCCAAAAGTGTTGGCGGTGAAAAGGATTCCAAGTTCCAAAACGATTCCAATGCTGAAGTTTTCAAGCTCTTTTCCTCTGGCAAGCACTGCTGATAATGACAGATCATGAGGTAGTTGCAGCCAGTCATTCTTCTGATGCAACAGGAGGGTTTGTGTAGTGCAGGATAACAAGGAAAGAATGAAGGATTTCAGAGTTTAAGTCCTTCTGTTTGCTGTGAGAAGAAAGCTGTTGAAAACTAAGCTGTCCCTTAACTGTGTGTGATGTTTGCAGTTATATTTTGATTACTATTGTAGCACTGCAGGTTACACCTCCAACACTATCAAAGTTACTAAAGATTATTTTCTTCTGACACCAGTGTGAATCGGTGCAGTTCATGAGGCAAAGAAGTGCTCTAAATAAATAGAAAAGCACACAGAAACCTGTTTTGGTGTCACATTCACACATATATAATATGTATATGGAAAAGTAGCCTTACAAAGGTATCTATCCCGTCGTGCAAGAACATGTGAAAGTCCCACCCCTAGCAAGAGTTAGCACAATTATTTAAAACTGGTTTCGGACAATTTGATCACAGATCAACTTCTCTTCAAACACTGTAGAAATGACAAGCAGTCCTTAATTTTATGGTATTTATAAGTTTAGTAGAGGGTAAGTATTTAAGATATGGTAATATGTGTGGGTATAAGCTCATGGGTTGATTTATGTATAAGCAAAAGGGGTATCCCCACTTTGGAAAGCATTCACATTTATGTGCTCCATGGTGACTAACTTGCATCGGAGACCTTTTCAGTGGAGAATTTCTCCCTCCCCTGCCAGGGTCCATAATCACAGAAAATTAACGTCAGGTTCTGTGAGGTCTGCTTAGAGAAGAAAAGTAAGATTTCTCACCTTCAGAGAGACACAAAATATTCAAGTTTTCACACCTTTTTATAACTCCTTTGTGTCTGGAACTGCAAAAATATATTTTTCTGTTTGTTCAGAAAGCCTTTCTTTCTCCAGGCGGTGTCTTGTGTATTTGTGCAGGTTTTGTGATAACAGAAGTTGCAGCAGTGCAGAATAAAAAGTGTGACTGAATATATGGGCAGATACTTTATACAATCCTCGCTTTCTTATTTTTCACTTCTGTTGTCTACCAGCCTTATATTTAAGCAGGGTATATTTTTGGGAAAATGGGTGGGATTTTATTTGTGTTTGAGCCTGTCCTGACTCTATATTTTCATACTCCTTTTGTCATGCACACACACATCCACACACTCACACACATACATCTTTTTTGCTTCCCGTTGTTTGCTTGACATTAATTTTAGTATTAAAAGAAGCTTGGAAAAGATATTTTGCTTAAATTTTTCAGCTTCTGCATTCCAAATAAACAGGCAGTCAAAGATTTGTGATGCAGAAGTCAGAAGTAGGTAAAGATGGGGACTTGACCGTTTACTGCAGGACATAATCCTGTGGTCATTGCGGCCTTAGCACAGGTCCCTCTGGTGACCACGGTTTGGAAACCAGGAATGCTTTAATTGATCTTTATGTGTTCAATAACCATTGCTCTTTCATTTGGCAACTGCAGCCATTGACTGGGGACACAATGCAATGAAGATTTAACAAAGGAAACAGAGATGTGGTGTTGAAGTAAAACATTTTCTGAACATTAGAAAAGGCACACTTGTACCTTTTAGGGTAATCCCTTCCTTATTAGCTTTTTTCTTCCTGGAGTGCCAAATTCCTGATAGCTGTGGGAAATTCAGTGAGCTCATGGAACACCTCACTACATTTTTCTCTCACTCCTTAAAAATTGTGTTTTTATCCACCAAACGTTACACATTTTCTCTCTTCTCTATTATCTGTGGATTTTATTTATTTATATATTTACAAGCAGATACTGCAGTTCAGAATAGCCTGAGGTGTAATTTCCTTGCAAAAACCCCACCTGTGTTGTCCTTTAAAGACTGGTAAATGGTGCTGTACGAAGCTATTGCCAGTTTTCCTGCCTGAATTAACACCTTGGAATCGTAAAGCAAAGGCATAAATATCACACCAATGAGGCACATAATATTCATAAAATTATTACTGTCATACTGAGATTCCTCACAGACTCATCCTTTGAATGCTCTCTTGCTTGTTATTTGGGGTGAAGTTGATGCATTGCTGAATCACTAAGTTGTGCTTTCCAAACCAAGTTGCCAGGTACATTAATATTCCAATACCTGGTTACATTTTTTTTTCTCACTATATATTGATTGCAAAACTTCTCAATTTATGTATAGCAGATTTTTGACAAAACCTCTTCACAGTTTTTTCCATGTGTTCATCTTGGTTTTTATTTTCCTATTGTACTGCAGAAATGGTGTCTGGAGGAGGTGACTGGGGTGTATTTGTGTATTCTTTTTGTTTCTTACTATCCTTCCACTTTTTTAACCTTTCTGCCTGTTATTTCTGTGGATAGCCAGTAAAAAGCCCACCCCAAACTCAAGAACAAAATGTTACATAAATATTTTAAATATTCTTGCTCTTATCTTGAGCAGTAAAAAGGGAATAAAAGTAGAATGGAAAGGAAGGAAAAGAGAGCTTAGGCTGTTTTAACCATTTTGGTGGAAGTGTCACTTTCAAAATAAAATATTCTGTTTTCAGCACTAGAGATAATTATTTAAAGAAAAGAAAAAAAACCCTAGGTATTTTAAAAGAATGCTTTTACTGAGCAGTTAAGTGAAAGCTCAGGATTGCCACTACTTGGACTGGGAAAGTGTGGTGATTGTGTTCCATGCTGTCAAATAAATATTTTTGGAGAAGTGGGTTCTCCAGGGACTTTTTGATTTCTTGATATAAAGTGTGCCTTGATGAATAGCAGATGCTCCAGGGTGTCCACAGAGTCTCTCCACCCCTGGGACCTTGGAGAGCGTTTGTCCCACTGTTGTGAGGAGAGGGACAGAAATTTGGGCTTTGTTTTGGCATCCTCCGTCATTCTCGTGCTCTGTCCTCCCACTCTGCACTCCATACAAAGGAACCAAGGGGCTGATTGGCCTCAGGCAGCACTGCAGACCCAAAACACATCTGAAAGTTCTTAGGGAGAAGGTGCTTGGCCACGGTGCACCTGAGAGCAGTCTGAGCCTCTCTGTTTGCTGCAGACACCACGAATTCCTCACAGAATTGTGTCCCCTGTGGGTTCGTGCAAGGGAAGTGGGTCCCCTGAGGCCTCTCAGCTCAGACAGGTGGCTAAAACGAAAAGGATTTTCTGTCTGATTGCTTCTTAATTTTCTCTCCATTATTTCAGACCCAACTGTGCCGTTGCCAAGCATGCAGAGCCAGGCCTGTTACATTCCTCAGGACAGACTTTGCTTTCCTCCTTGAGGGAATCATCAGAGATCATCCAACCCCAACCATCCTGGACTTTAAAACAAACACTGAGACATCACCCACCTCATGTTCCCCTCTCTTTGTTCGAGGGGGGGATGGAGCATAAATCATAAAGTGTCTTTCTTTAACCCTTTGTAGTTATTTCCAGCTATCACTAAAGGTGCTCTGGTTGATAGGCCTGCTCAGCCTTGTGAGATGTTTTTGTGGAGGAGTTATTTACACATCTTGTACCATCAGACAAGAAAAATCAGGAGTTTTTAGACTCAGTGGAGTCTGAAAATGATCCGAATGTAGACTCAGTATAACAGACTCATGGCATTGGTGGCATTTAAAATGAAGACTCAAGATCAGATGCTGCCTCGCAGTTTGATTTGTACTCTTATCAACCTGCTCCTTACCAAGTGCTCCTATGACCCAACAAACTCATAATGTGTTCACAGTCAAAATAGTCTTTGTGAAATTATTCCATCTGCAGTTGGGATGACTCCAGTACAGTCACACATTTGAAAATCATTCTGATTCATGATTTGTGCATTCTTGAGCTATTTTAGATGTCTCTTTTAAAATCTTTTTTATTGTGTGGAGTGAAACTGCCCACAGTTAGCATACTGATTGTGTGGTGCATGAAATGGTGTGAGGGAAGCCAGGGCTGTTCCCAGTGATGCTGTTGTTCAACAAGGAACCTCTCCTTGGTTCCTTTGTGTCCCTTCAAACAATTTTTCCCTTGAAAATTTGACCTGAAAGTTGTCTGGGGCTTTGCTGCTGCTGTAATGAGGAGTGATTTTCAAGATTCTGGTGCACCAGCTCAGCAAATAATGCTTTACATAAGGAATACCGAGAGCTTCTTTATTCACCCTTTTATGTTGTGAAAGAAATTTATTTGTTGGCTAATTTGCTCAAGGCACGCAGCACCAGCTTTGATTTTAGCAATGTTGTAACAGGTATGATATGGTGTTTTTCTAACTATAGGGTTAACTTGAGTTATAAAAATCGATTGTTTTCCATTAATTGAAGATTTTTTTTCCTATGGTCAGACACAAATTTTTCCCATTAACAGAGTAGATTGCTGTTGTAAATATGCTGTAATTTGATTAAATCACATTGATGCATTCTAATGCACTTTTGGACAGGACAGTAGAGTGAGAATGAATCCATTGAAACATTTATTCTAACAATAGTGAATTGCTATTTTTACTTCTTTAAATCTTACCTATTAAAGCCAAAGTATTGCAAACACCCTTTTCTTTCACAAAGCATTAATACCAAGAGTGTCAAAATAAAAAAAATCTGTTCCACCAAAACCAGTCTATTCTTACGAAAAGTTGGGGTTTGGGGGCACCTTTTTTCAGAGAAATAAATACCCTGAGGCAGTGTTTTCTATTGTTGTTTATACTCGAGTTTCCCACAGCCTATCATGGCTTGTGTGAACTTTAATTTTCCTTTGGAGCAGTAATAACATGTGAGCAGGTCCAGTCAAAATGAGATTCTATGAAAGGTGGATTGTGAGACCTGCACCAGAAATAGTCTCCAAAGGATCATGGTTTCCTCATGGTTTGCAAAACTTAAAGTCTTCAAGAAGCAGACAGAAAACAAACTACCAGAAATATAAATATCAGGACAGAAGGGCAGAACCACAACTGATACAAATCTATTTAAGCTTTATTGATTTATTTTTTTCCCCCAGCTGAGGATGTGGGCCACTATATTTAACATCCATTAGTGGTGTATTTAAACAAAACTAAATAAAACTTCGTAAACATGATTACAGTTTCTAAAATTTCAGACCCCTCAGCACTTTCTTATTTTTATGCGTTTGATGCATCTCGGTTTTATTAATGCCCTTCCTGTGGTATTTTAATCAGGGTACTGCTGAAGGGGAAGGCAGCTGCCTTTTGAAAGCATTCAAAAAAATCTGAACAGATTTAAGGCTTCACAACCCTGCATCTAACTACAAACAGCATCCCTGTTGTATAACACAAAGGTTCAGATTTCTCAGCTGTGTTATGATATTTGTTAGCTCTCAAATGGTTTCTGGTCCTTGTTAAAGTAATTAAAGTTCATGTGTCTGCACAGTAACAGCAAAGGCTAAAGAGACCTTTCTCTTTGGATTAGCCTAAGAGTTGAAGGACATTTTTTGTGTTGTCCCCAGAACATCTGGCACTGCCACACACAACAAATTGGGCTGCATGGTAGCACTATAATTTTCCATTATAGTTGAACCACAGCTTTGAAACTTACCCATAAATTTAGCTATCAAATCCATACTCAGGCACACAAATAAGGGCGCCCTGACATTCAGATGACTGAAGGTCAGATTGTTTTTACACATACTATACAATTTATGAGTTTTGATTAGCATTGTGATGTAATTTAATCAATCCATGCTTAGAATAGGCAGAGCTAGTCATAAACTGTTAAGTTTAACCAGGAGGGTGAGTTACAATTCTTCCAAGTCAGTCTCAGAGGGGAATATCAGGAAAAAGGGTCTGGATGCAACCTATGAAAAAGCTGTTTTTTTCTAATCTCTAGCAAGGGACTGAAAAATCTGCAAAAGAGAAAAGAAACTGCTAGATACATGTTTGTCAGCTTAAGGAATAGGAAAAGGGAGCAGAATGAATGATGATAATGGACATATTAAAGAGCAATAAAAGGTAAGTATTTGATACCTGAAGGGGTAATTTAGGTGTAGGGCCATCCAAGGATGAAGGAACTGTGTGCAGAAAAAAACNGTTTGTCAGCTTAAGGAATAGGAAAAGGGAGCAGAATGAATGATGATAATGGACATATTAAAGAGCAATAAAAGGTAAGTATTTGATACCTGAAGAGGTAATTTAGGTGTAGGGCCATCCAAGGATGAAGGAACTGTGTGCAGGAAAAACTGCAGATTGGAAAAGAAACCATGCGCAGAAGAAGGAAACCTAAACTAGTCAGGTGAGTTTTCTCGAAGTGCAAAGCATAGGACTGGCAAAAAAATTGAGATAGATCACTAAAAGATGATTTTTATTATTTTATTTCATTCTCACTCTATCCATTCTTTTTTTTTTTTTTTTTTTTTTTTTTTTTTTGTGCTGTTTATAGCAATGACAAGTTTTTTGGAACCTCTGCAGTCCTTGAATCAGTTTGTGTCAAACATCATGTACTTCCAAACAGCAGAGCTGTAAACCCAGACTGCCAGCAGAGCTGCTCATTTGAGGTAAAAATATGCTTAAATAACAGGATGGACATGGAGCTCAGCAGAGGTTCTGAAGCTCCTCACAGGTGGGTTTTCAGGTACAGTGTCCAAATCCCTCAAAAGCTAAAGATTTATGTTCAGAGTGAGCCAGGAGAACGGAGGTAGTGTTGCAGGATCTTAGGGACACAGAGCTGGAGGATGAACTTCAGCTACAGAATGTGCATTCAGCTGTGTAACCCATCAGAAAGTTCTAGAGAAGGGCTCACATATGCGTGTGAGGGCAAGAAGAGATCGTTTCTCTGGAACATTTGGTTTTTACCTTTTTTTTTTCCTACCTAGTAATAAATGGTTTGTAATTCTCCAGGTCACGAGTTATCCAGATGTTGTCAAATGACTGTCAGTAAAGTCTCCCCACAGTTCTGAGATAGGTTTGTGTGAAATAAATAGAAATTCTACAGACACCTGGCAGATGCTGTGCATTGTGAAAGAGCACAAAGCTGAGCCATGTGGTTGGCTCAAAAAATGGTCCATGAATTGTCCCGGTTTCTTCAGAGACTCATTATACATTTCAGACTGTAATTTAGTGGCAGATTTACCTTCCCCATTGCAGAACTACTTTTCTTTGCATGGATTTTTATGTAATTAACATGAAGCTTAATAATTTTAATTTGTGAAACTTAAAATCAGTTACTGTACGTACTTTACTTCTGTCCTACTATGCTTTTGTATCAAGAATGTGTTCATATTTAAAAATGATAATAGAAAAAATTTATATAAAAGCAATGAGTATATACTCATACATGATAGACAAACAACTAAAACTATGAGCACGATATTGTCATTTATTGCAGGTTCTTCATGGGGTTTTCCATTTTCCTCATCTCTCCTTTTTCTCTGGGAGGGAATTCTTTGTGAGCAGTTCTTTACTTGGAGAAGCTGACCATCATGGCAAAATAAATTCCCAGAATAAATTCCTACTTGAATTCCGATGCACTAATAACTTTATTTTGCAGTAGTTATTTTGAAACGACGTGGTATTGCTTGTGAGAATTTGCCCACAGGGGCGGAAAATTCTGATATAGCTGAAGCGATTTTGGAAGTGCATCTCCTTTGGAGATAACGTGCATGAAGTACACGGGAGGCAGCAGTGGCCAGGACAGGGGATTTCAAGGCAGGAGCTTTTGGAAACAGAACACCAAATAATTTTTGTGTTTGGGTTTGCTTTGTACAGCGAGGAACAAAACACTGGCAGCAATTACCACCAGAACTGTTATAGACTGGAAACCTTGCCCCAGAACTAAAAAAAAACCCAAATTACTACTTTCTAAAGTTTTTTAAAATTTTCTCCCTGCCTACCTTCTTGCAATACCCATCTTGCTCATTAATTTAAAATTCACAATACTTTGATCTGCAGCACCTATATTTTTAAACCCTAAATATCCTGATTTTTCAGAGCATGTTAATTTCTAACTTATCATGGCAAAATCACAGCAGTTAAAGCCTAAATGGGAAACAGACTCCGAAACAGCACTCAGGAATATTCTGCTTAATTATAAATAGGTCTAATTTTGAACTCGTTTAATAATGGTTTGGCTTCTTTTTGCATACTTAAATAACATTTTGTTTATAAAGTTATTTGATGACTTGTCTTCTGTCAATCTCCTGTAGAAGGTTCTTCATTCATCCATTTCTCATTATTCAGAGTCAAATTGCAAGCATACTTTTAATGAAATGTCTCTCCTTTTCTGGAAGTATAAAATCAGGATTGTGTGCGCTACGTAGTGTTTTCCTAGGAAAAACAAAGGCATCTTTTCCTGATTTCTTCATGTTCAGAAAAAGTTCTTATCTAGAAAGATAAGAAAACTTCAATCTGGACAATCTTCACCAAAACTTCAATCTGGACAGCTCCTCATGACCAACCTGGTGGAATACTGGTTGTCCACTCAGTTCTTGAGGGAAACCTGGAGACTGGTCAGGGTTTGCAAACTCCCAGGTCTGGAATTTGCTGAGCTGAGCAGGTTTTTCTCTGCTGCCTTGCATGAACCCTTTTATTCAACAGCAAAGCCTGGCTGAAGCACTGCTGGGGTGATCTCCCAGTAAGTGATTTCCCAATGTTCAGGGCATGTGAGACTCAGGCCCGTGCTTTATAATTGTTTCTCGCTAATCGCCTCTCTAACGCACCGTTGTTTTCAGCTCTCGATTTACCTCTCCCTTTTTGTACTGCCTAATTTGCCATTTTTCTTCCTGTTCCTCCACCACAGAAACAAAAGCAGGCTGTTCACAGACTGGCCTTGCTGCAACCCAAAATGTTGTGTTAAAGCAGGGGCTGCCTGTGCTGGCTCTCAGCGTTTTTATCTGTAAAGCACATCACGGGCTGAGGGGTGCTGCTGCCACTGCCTGCCGTGTTATTAATGCTGCTCTAATTAGGCCGATCAGTTTTAATTAGCACACTGTCATGTAACAATCTCATAAAATACTTTGTGTAAGAAAATTGATCTGGCTCTAATGCTAATTAGTTTGCCAGGCTCCCTACCTTATAAATGGGAATTGATTGTTTCCCTTCAACCCCTCTTTCTTTCCTATTCAATAATTCTCCCATAAACTCTTCATTCTCTTTTTTTTTTTTCCCTCACGTGACTTTTTTTTGCTGTCCCTGTGTCTCTCTCAATTAATTCTGACCATAACCCCATCTCTAGTGTAACCTGAAAAGAACAGGGCTTACCACTTGTCAGAGGGAGCCTTCCTCAAGTTAAGTTTTTTTCCTCTCAGGAATTTGCCAGATCAGAGGCCTGCAATCCTAAAGACTGGCTCAGAACCAAAGCTGACAGGGTTAGGCCCAGGTCAACCCACTCGTAAATCAAAGCCAGTGAGGAGCTAAGGCTGTGCCTTGAATCGAAGATTTATAAAGACAGGAGCATTAACATTACAAAAGAAGCATTTTATTGGGTCCCACATGGGATTTGTTTACTGCTGGTAAACTGCAGAAGAGTGAAACAACGAGGTTAACAAATGGGAGAGTGAGCAACAAGATAAATCAACTACTCCTTGGTGCTGTTAAAAGCTCCTTAAAATTGGGAATAATCTGGTTAATTGTGAACATAACAACGATGCCTAGACAAGTATGAAAATTCTGGCTATGAAAATTTAAAATGTTGTTCTGGTTCAGTTATGCTTTCAGGTTTTCACTAGAAAGGAAATAGGCAGAGACAAAAGTGACGCTAAAATTTTGCTCACTTTTGTTCTTCCTTCTAAACTGGTATTCTGTAATGTAACGTATTTGGGATATTTATAAGAAAAAAAACCCCAAAATCGAACCACAAACAAACAAGAAAAACTAAAAACCCTGCTAAAAATCCTGAAAGATTAAATGGAAATTGTATCTTTTTCATTTGCCTTTATATTTTGTTGACATATTGGCTAAAACTGGTATGGGATTAGCACTGCTGGGGTGTAGCAAAGCACATGTAGATGTCATAAATAATAATAGATCTAGAATTGAGGTGAGCAATCTGCTGTGCCATGTTGGTTTTCTGAATGGGTGTTCGTGCCTGGGTGTCTCCAGGCACTTTGCTTCTTTATCAGACATCTCCACTCTGCGAATGTTGTTTGTGGTTTAACATTGACATTTGACAATGACATAGCAGGTACATGCACAAGAGTGCAGGAAAAAATGTGTTTGCAGTGTCCCAGGCATGTATTCATCATTCTTTGCTTGTGTTTAATAGAAGTGTGGCCATCTTGCAGTCAGTGTTTGCAAAGCTGAGTCTCTCAGGCTTGGCAGTCCCTGTACTTCTTTAAATCTGTCTCCAAAGCACCTTTTTAGTGCATTAGACATGCACATATCACAATTCATGTCTTTTCCTGGCCAGCTCAATATTTATTTCTGCTGTTGCAGTCCAGATGATGGGAACGAAGCAGGAGAAGGATCTCTGGTTATTGAGTGATCAGTCATTGTCCATTTTTGCTCACAGTGACATTTGTCATGTTCAAAGGTGAAGTTTTCCTCCTCCTTCTTAATGAAATAAAAATCTAAAAGCTGGTATAATTTGATGAATGTATCTGTGTCAAAGCAATACTCACAGACATTATGTAGGATGTCAAATTATATTTTTGTGCAATTTATTAATTTGGGGAATAGCTGCTTTCTTTGTCTTGAACTAATTCTTGTTTCATTGGAAGCACTTTTTCTTTTTTTTTTTAACCTGTGGCTACCTGCTAAGAAATGCTGCTTATGCTTTAAGCTCTTTGAAAGTAATGTCAAATATCACTATATATGAAAAAGTGTTTCCTAGCTTCCTGAAACATTTTCATCTATTTAAATAGAAGGAATTCATAGTTCATTTTTACTGGAGATACTTGTAAAATGTGTGCTCACTGGCAGCTGAAAAGAGCTTTTTGAACTTGGTTAAAATAAATTTTTATAATTTGTTGTAAATTGGGCCCTGACATTATTTTGCATCATGCTTCTTTCCGTGTTCCCGCAAAATTGTCGAAAGAACAATTAGGATTATACCTTTTTAGTGTGCTATGTCCAAACCATTTTTTTACCTTGGTTACATCAAGACCTTGAATTCCCTTCCATCAGGACACATCTTAGTTTCTTGCAAGATCTGAGGAGTGGTGCTCAATTGCCAGCACACTGCTCCTCGGGATATTCCAATCCCTTTAAGGGAGATGCTGAAAATAAACTGGTTTATATCAATCTGCAAATGAAGCAATGGCTCTAAGGATGAGAAATAGTTGTAGAAGGGAAAGGCCATGCTGAGAATCTCCTTATTCATTTCAGTTTAGTACTAAAGTCTCCCACACCTGGTTTCTCCTGAAGGAAAGGCTTAACTTCTCTAACCCAAAGGCTTATAGAAATCTCTGAGTACTGGAAAATTTGCCGGAACAGACACACCCATGAAACTTCTCAGCAATTACCTTCAGCTTCTAATATTAAACTTGTCCATATTTTGATGTAGATGAAGCCTTGGTCCCTTTAAAACACCTTTTAATATAAATAAACCCTATAAACCCTTTAAAAACCCTTTAAAATGCTTTTTACACCTTTGAATATAGGTAAAATTAAAGTATCTCACTGCTTCTTGTAGATCTCAGACCATGGCTTTAGAGAATTATAGATGCCAGAGTGCCAAAGGAGACAAATTCTTGTATTTGCCCATCCAGTGCTTCCCATCCTGAACCCTTTTTGCTCAGGGTGTTGCTGCATCCTGTCCAGCACCTGCCACATTTCATCCCAAAGCTGTCCCAGCCTTGTGAGGAATAACTAAGAGAGGTCAGGGTTTGCCAAGTGCTGCTAAACACAACTCTTCTATCTGTGTGAAAAAGCAGGATTAAACTCGGGCACCACTCTGAGGGAACTGACAGGAAATTTGGATTTTGACCGCAGGATATCATTAAAAATATTTTCCCTGCTGTGCCATATGAGGCTTAATTAAATATTTGTTCAAACAGCCTGAGTTTCCTCAAATGAAAGGGTGTAATACGAATACATTAGTATAATTTGGATACCTGAGCCTCTGAAATCTTCCAGTTAGCAGGAGTAAAAAAAGGAATTGGCCTTGTAAGGCATTTTTGGGGGCCTGTCCTGAGGTCACGGGTGTCACCAGAGCATGCCTGGATTACACAGAAATTGTGATAAACTTGTGGTCTCTGCTGCTATCCCTTATTTCTCTACTGGGGTGAACCCGGGCTAACCTTTGGATAATTTCAGAATTCTGGTGTGGAAATCAGAGTCGTGGGCCCATCTCCCACCACAGGAGGGGAAGAATTCTCTTCTGTTAATGGCCTTGTGCTCCACGTGATTTTCCAGAAGGATTTTCTTTGTGTGATCCTGCACTGTCACTAACAGAGGAGTTTCCCCAGATACTCTGTGTTACCCATGACTTCCATGTGGTGTAGGATCAAAGTCCTAGATTTATGTCACCTCTCACTCAAAAAGAGTAAAGGTAGAAAGTACTGAAAGAAGAAAAGTGTAACTTCCAGTCTACAGAACGTTAAAATAGATATATATTTAAAATACACATATATGTTTTCACACACTTTTAAAAAATAAAAGTGAACCAGGAGGAGGCAGGCATTTTAGATATACTTTTCTTTTTTAATAGAAAAATGCCATCCTACTATGCTGAATTTTAAAGTGCTCAGAGTCTATGAGGCTTTTGGTTGGTGATTCAACATCGTAGTTTGCATGAGTGTGATTTCTCACAAATATTTTTTTGAAAATGTCTTAAGTTAATATCTCCATTGAAATAATGTACACTTTTAGTTTGGTTTTTTTTTTTTTCTCTAAAATATCTTATTCACCCTTTTAATGTAAGAAATGAGATCATGATGAAGTGAAATAGAGATTTTATTGATCCTAAGGCAGGTTTGCTTAGAACAGGGCAGAAGAATAAAGAATAAAAAGGGAAAAAGCAAAAGAACTGGGGCTAATATTCAACGACAATGCTGATGTTGCTGCCAGATGTGGTGAGCGAGTCTGAATATTTATCTTAGATTGAGGAGGATACTAAATGCTGTTAGCTTGAAAATAAGCTGTGAGTGTCGTGTGCCTGAGGCTCCAGAGTGACCGCTTACAGTGTTTGCTGTGTGTACTCTCCAAAATCTATCAGATCTTTATATCTAATGTATACAGCAAAAATTCCACTGCCAGCTGGCAAGAAAAAATTACTGCAATGTCATTAAGGGGTCGTATTTAGAGTTATGATGTAGTTGTGAAGTGTGACTTTATCAGAGCATGAAGGGCTTGTACAGAACCTTCAACAACAGAACAGCTGAGAGCAAATGAATTTTCTGCCTTTGTGATGTCTGGCTGGGCCATTGCTGATGTCATAATTCTACCAGTCAATAAAATATTTATAATTTTTGAGATCAAACAGGGAGTAGAGCAGAACAGTCCCACATTTGGGGATTCAGATTGGTCCTTGGATACACAAATGCTGGGAGGACAGGGACAGAGGCTCTTCCGTGCCTGGAGCTTGTGCCCTGCCCAGGTCTGAATCCATCAGCAGCTCTTGTCAGCCAGGACACTGAATGTGCCTAGGAAAGGCATACGAATGTCAGTTTTATACAAGAAAGAGGAGACAAAAGAAAATTGATTCAAAACCAGCATCTGAACAAATATGAACAAGCTGACTACTTCATTTTGGAGAAAAGCCTGTGTCTGTTTCTCCAGCTGCAGGAGGGAACTGAGTGCTTCAGAACGGAGGAGAGCAGCTTAGAGAATTTACAGAAGAAAGGGGCAAATGGGATTGAATGGCTGCTTTGGAGAGTGCCAAACATTTGTATTGTTACTGCAGTGGGGAGGCCTGGGAGCAGGCACATCGCTCTGCTCTGCTGCTGGTTTTGTTTCATCTCTTTTTCAAGAAGGAAGGATTGCTGTTAGGAGCAGTGTCAGTGGTTGCTGTGGCCGACACATAAAATGTATTTAAATTTTTTTTTTTTCTTTCCAGTTCTGATTCAATATCAGCTGGGCTAGAGGTAGTACTGAGAAAGGCCTTGAGAAAAGGAAAAGGGAAACTCTGAAGGCAAATTTCTTGCTGGGAAGTGACCTGCAGGCTGTGGGGAAGTTGTACTGTGCAGACGGCCTTTTCCATCTGAAATCACCCACTGTGGAGGCAAGGACCTGGGGAAATGATTTGTAACTTCCAGCTCGTGTCTGAATCTCTTTTGTAGCTTTCCCAGAGCATGGAAATTTAAATTTAGTAAGTTTAGAAAGACAGTGATTTAGTGAGAGGGAGAATCTTAGGCTGTAACTCTAAGTTGCAGAAAATTTTTTTTCATGGTTTTAGTGTAAGTTGCTTTTTTCCCCTGACAGCATATTCTGGTCTCTAGGAAGTACAGTGCCCTCTGTCAACTGAGTTAATTTCTTGTGGGTTGTCCTGTGGAATATGTAAAAAAAAAAAAAAAAGATCTTTGATCAAAATAAAAAAAAAATCCCGCCTAAAAAGTTGTTTTTCAACCTGTTTTGTTTTTGTTAGCCTGATTTAAGATAGGTTGTAGCAGAGAAGTTCAGAGGGTGATAAGGAGCTGAACAGAGACAGGAATGAGTAGCCAGGACAAATTAGTCTTAATTAAACCTAATTAAGGCTTAGTCTTTTTACAATAGCTCCTATGTCATGAAACATCGATCTCAAAGGTCACATTTTTGAACAGCTGAAATTGTTCTAGTGTGACAATGAGGTTAGTACAGGTAATTGCATTGCTCCATGAAGATGAAAAACTGTCTTTTAAGGGGTAATTCAGATACTCTTGAGTGATAACTGCCATCAAAGAGCTCTTTTTACTCCAGCATGGGATCCACTAAACCGAGGTGATGGAAGTGGCCTGGTGCATGGTGAACAGGCCCCTGGCACTCCGTAATTTTGCCCACGAACTGACTGAAGCAGTTTTCACCCTGGAGTCCTGCATCTCCAGCATCCTCCATGAACATTAAGCTCAGTCAGTGAACGCCAGTGATTTCTCTGTTTTACAGCTCAGTCAGCCTCAGACCAGCAGCCTTCTCTTAGCACGTTCAAAATTCTCCCCAGGTCTCTAATGAGACTGAGAAAGTGAACAGAGTGGCATATTTTTCTCCATGCTTGCATAATTTACTCTCAGTCAGCGTGCTCTTTGAGCATTCCTATCCTTTTCCTTCTTTCCATTTTGGGTTTATTCAGTTCAAGCTTTTATTTAATCAGCTGCACTAATCCTTGGAGGTTTTTCTTTCTGCATCAAGGTGGTCTCACACTGAAACCAACTTTCATTGAATTTGGCATTTGTTGAATGTTAACTCTGAAACCAACTTTCATTTAATTTGGCATTTGTTTAATGTTAAAAATAAAGATCAATAAGATCTTAATATAATTATTTAATACTTTAGCTAAAAATTCAGATGTCACTTTTGCAGTTATTGCTAAGGCATGGATGTGTAACTAGTAGTTAACTGGATTTCTGTACATTTGTATTTCACAATAGGGTAAAACCACAAAAGCCATGTGTTTTGTATAGTTCTTGCCCAATAAATATCACACAGATAAATGTAAATGTTTATATGCAGGCTTTCTGACTGCCATTAGTCCCAAAAATGATAAATGCCCAGAACTACTGGCAACAAAATGCCAAAGTTATAAAGGACATTATTCTTATCAAAACATGTTTGGAAGAACAGATTAAATTGTGTCCTCATGTATATAATTGAAAAAAGAGTCTGCATCTATTATTGCTTTAAAATAACATCTTTATCTTCACGTTTGCTAGATGATCTGCTAGTTTTGCTGCCCAGGAAGACAGACCATTAAAAGCAGTTCTGTTATCAATGAGAGAAGTTATTTCTGAGTGTACATTTTCCATGGGCCAGTGCCACAATGTGAGATGTGTGCAAACCCACACCCATATGCCAGGGTTTACATGGCTATAGAGAAACACCCTAAACTGTGTGTGACTGAGGTTCACATTCCTTTCAGCTGCTTTACTTTATTCCTGTCTCTGCTTCTTTCCCTCTCAGCTTTAGATTTATGAGCCATTGTGAGTTTTTCTGGCTGATTCTGAAAAGGATTCATGGCTGCTCGTGCTCACAGCATCCAGCAAATCGCTCATTTCACAACACTCATTTCTTTCATTAGATGGGTATACTTCATTTCCTGTACACCCCTCACACTTCATTACAGTAATTTGAAGGGTTTTGCATACCAGTCTCAAGAGAAAAATATTTTATTTGTTGGTTTGAAATGCTCATTTCATCAGTTCTGGTCCGCCTTTTTTTTTTTTTTTTTTTTCTGTTACCACAGCAAGAAAAACAGTGAAAGGCAACTGCATATTAAAGTGAAGGCTAATTTACAGGTTCTATGTTTTGGAATAGTTGATTTTTACCTTGAAGGAGAAGGACAGACTAACTGACCTGATCATTTCCCTTGTGGGTCTATTTTCTCTGCTTCTGTGATTGAATGAATATTCATAGGAGAAAAAGCATTTTGATACTTTTGTATCAAATGTTTTGCATTCAGCAATTTTACTTTTTCATTGATATTCTTTGTAGTTTAGCCAAACGACATCTATTTTGTTTCATGGTGAAGATCTCTGCATGTAAGCTCTGAATGTGAGGCATTGGTGTTTCAATAATGCCAGATGACAAATAGGTGCATTTAAAATACTACTTATGTATAGAAAATTGGGTTTTTTCATGGAGAAAACTGGACAGGTATTTATTTTGTCCCTTGGGCTCCTCTCTGTCTGGATTTGGGAAGACCACAACCTTTCCTGTGTCTCCTTATGTGGGGAGATGGGAGGCCCCCAAAGAGATACACGTCCTGTAATATTCCTCACTATTTATTATCCCTCCTGCCCTCTAAGTTACAAAACAGGTAACATTAACCTGCATTTTTATTTGAAGCAGACACAGAACAATTTTTCTCCTCAGTTTCTTGGGTGTGACTCGACTGCTCAGCTTGGTTATCCCCTCTCTGGGACAATGACATCTGCAACAGTGAGTGAATGACCAATCTTGACAAATTTCTCATCCCCACCAATGGCCTGGGGAGACGATGCAAGAAATTAATCCTGTCTCTCCCCTGACAACTCCATTTCCCCCAGTCAACAGAAATGATTGTTTTACCCCTGTTTTCTTTCAACCACCTGTGGTAAAGCTTTGATCAGGTGTTAGTTGTGTCTCTGTTTGTGACCTTGTGTTGCAAACCGCCCCTGAAGGTGCCGGATTTCTGACTTGCAGCTGCAGTCCTTGTGGTTATTAGTTTGGAAAAGTAGCAAAATGTGAGAGGTCATCCATCTCAGCTCCCCACAGCACTGGGTTGTTTTCTGTCATGTACCCTTTGGACATGAGGGCTTTGTGGAACTCTTTTCAAAAAGAGTTTCTTGAGGGGGTCTGCGCCGTTTCTACTGACAGACTTCTCCGCGTCTCACTGTGAGACATTGCTTCATGCTGATGTGTGGATTGTTTTTCCTTGCCTGTATTTCATCTAATTAATTCATGGCAACCCTTTGCTTTTTCAGTGCTCTACTGGTAAACAGCTGCTTTATGACCCAACAGGTTATAAGCCAGTTCTCTTTATTTTCAGTTTTTTCCTAAATTGCCTTATCAAGCCCTTTTAAATTGCACACTGGTCTTATGTTTAATTTCTTTTTTTTAACCTACTTCAGGTCTCCTGTCCAGAAGTACACAGGATTCCAGGTAGTGTCCTACACCTGCTACACCAGAGTCTCTCAAGAAGCAGTACTGGAGTGTTCAGAGCTTGTCCACAGAGTGCTCCCTAAGCATCTGAGCTGTGGGAGGTAGGAAGCTCCTACTTCTATTTCTCTTTATTAATGGCTGCTTAATTCCAAACTTAGCTTAAATTTGTTCTCTGCCACTGTCCTAGATCATATTTATTTCAGCAAATCTACCTTACTAGTGCTCTGTAGTATTGGTTTTTTGGGGTTTTTTTTCACATTTAACTTCTAATTAGGCATATCAATATATTCTACAAATAATATCTTTTTTAGGATCCATACAATATATTACTGATATGCCTTGATACTTGTGGTCCACTGTAAGGCCAAAGAAATAGAGGAAGAAAAGGACTACCTGTCTAAGAAATGACACTGCTAATTTCATTCATATCCATGAGGAAAATGACCTTGTGAAGGTTGTGAAGGTATTTTTTTGGGATTGGGTGATTGTTTGACACTAAATGAGCCAGGGAGGCATCTTTCTTCCAGTGAGTCTCTGCAAGCTCCATTAATTCTACTTTTAGAGACAGAAATTTCTAAATCTTCCAGGCCATATGTTTAGCCTCCAACCTCATTTGTTATCACTCACAACAGGTCTATTTAATATTCTTTTACTGTGTGGTCCATATGTGAAAACTGCTCTTGCTGGAGAAGTGGGATGGTGTTATAGGCTAACAGAGCTTCACCTCATTTCACTCTGCAGTGACCAGTGCATGAGGAACTTTGGACTTAAAATCATGTATTCCTGAAGAGTAACAGAGAAAACCTTTTCCTCCACATGCAGATCTACCAGGAGGAAATTTGTTTTGCTTGGTGGACACAGTTGTATTATATTGCCGTTAAGAAGGAGCTGCTGAATCAGACATTTCTGAGATTTTTGCAATTTGATGAAGCTTATGCCATGATTAAAGAGATCTGCCAGGTTTTTTTGCAGATATTACATTAATATTTCTGAGACATGTGTCCCCAATCTGCTACTGAACCACATTCCTACAAAAATGTAACTTCCAGGTGTGTTGCTACTCTGGTGTTTTTAATTGCATTTTATTTACTGTGCTCCAGAATCATCATTTTGCTCTCATCAACACTTATGGTTAATTTAATAGATGAAAACTAAATTGAGTAAGATCAAAGCACCAAGTGTGGTACTTGTTCCATACCTTCATTTCTATGGCACTTAAAACCTTTATGTTAAACATATGTTGACGTGAGTTCTGAGTGTATCTTCTGGAGGAAAATGTTTTTCTTTTGCCTTGCAAGCCATTGCCCTTCTCTCAAGATCAGGTCACGAGATCTCCGTACCTGACAAGTAGAAAATTAAGACAATGGTATTTACAATTAGAGTATGAAGTTCATAGGAGGTGACATGGGAAGGAGCTGTGGAAAAGAATCCTGTCCCTCTCCTTGTGTTTGAAGTGCAATACATGTAGTTTTCCAGCTGTCAGGGATCCCCTTGGAACCAGTGATGCTTCTTAAGGTAGAAAGCACAGAACAAGCAGAAAATGATGCAAAATTGGCTAGCACAAACACTGATAAAAGTAAGACAGGATGCACCAAAAATCAATGTGCACGTGCCAGTGTTATGATACTAAATATTTCAAATTACTCTGATTTGCCCTCCTGCCTAGAATGTCAACTTGTGAATGGAGCTGAATTAAACTCTGTTACATGCAAGGGGTTGCAATTTCCCAGTTATTTGTCATATGCTTGATGCAGTTGTCCTTGATAGCTAGTGGCTAATTAAAGATGTTGGATTTCTCTGCTGATTCCAATCTAAGTGAAAGTCAGCAGTTTGGGGTTTATGCAGAGCAATGGGTACTTGAGAGTCTCTGTCCATTTATGTTTTTGGATGTCCTGGAAAATAATTTAGTGAATGACAGGTCCAGAGAGATGGCAATGTGTGTGAGCAATCAGCTGGGAAAAAAGAGAGCCTGGTTACAGGAGTTATAAATGAGAACAACCGTTTGACTTGAGGAGAGCAAAATGAGCTAAAAATACAGCCCCAGAATAAATGGTCAGAAATAAAGGGAGCCAGTTTGGACTTGATAATAGTTTTGTCTTCAGTAAACACTCTTAAGCTCATGCTCCTGAAGGAGAGAAAATAATATAAAAGTGAAATCTAAACCAAGAGAGCCACTCATCCATCCTGGATGGATCTCAGAATGCTGTAGCTGCCTGGGAATGGGAGAAGAAAAAAAGGAGCCACAGGGGAGGTTTGGTATCTTGGCTGCCATGGGCAAAACAGAACTCGCAGTTCTCTGGGTACAACAGATGAGATTTCTGCTGCACACAGAGAAAATGAACCTAACAAAGACACAGGCCCATAGATAAGAGGCAGAGCTGCCAGGATGAAAGAAGGTGGCTGTTTGGCTGCAGTACAGATTTCCTTGTGATTGTCACTGAAAAACATCCCCTGACTGGCACGGAACAGAAGTCCTCTCTGTGCAGACGTTTCCCCGCCTCTTGCTGGGAGGCTCGAGGGCTGAATGCTATCCACATCTACCAGCTGAGCTGCAGAGGGACCGATGCCATGGCTCTTGTGTAAGGCTGCCCCCTGCCCACTTTGGCATTCAGAGGGAAACCACTTTGTCTTTGGCTGCTGCTGAACAAGGTTTCACAGGCCTTGGACAAATTGAGCATTGTTTGAAACCATGTATTCATCTGCTGGCTGCTGCTCCTCATGTCTGTTTCTCTCGTGTTTCTTGAAGTTCTTTTTATAAACTTCTTCCCAGTGGTCATAACCTGCACTTTCCTGCTTGTGGTTTGTTACTGGATCAGACTGGAGCACTTGAACACCTGTAGTTATGTTTTACAAACACTGCAGTTCAGTTACAAGAGCTGTAATTGATGAAATCCCTCACAGTGAACTTCTTGAAAAATATTTTAATCCAATTTCATTGGATTAGCAATATATATACAAAGCAGCAGGTGATCCACTGGCTGTAATGGAGTATTTATCTCCTGTTGCTCAGGTTCACAGGGACATTCTGAGGTTCCTTTCAACCTGATTTATCCTTTAGTCCTGAGTTTTATAGTCATACTTCCACACAGGAAATCTTCCTTAGCTGGGTATCACTGCAAAGGAGAAGCAGACAGGAGAAGAGAGAAGCAGGAACATTGCTTTAGTTCTGATTCAAGGCTTAAAGTTCACTTTCCTCAAGCTATCTCGCCTTCCTAAAAACAGTATTACCTGTACTGAATTAGAAACCCATTAACACATCAGTCACATTAAAAAACAAACCCAAACAGCTCGGGAATAGATCATTCTTTGGGGCATCTCCCAGCAAGTTAAGGAACTCCCATAACTCATCCTGGTGACAGATATTGTTGACCTTGTTTGGCAAATATAAACTGATTTCACCCAAGCACTTTGCCAAAGAATTTACCAAATAACATGCTAATAACATCTAACTGGATTTAAATATGGGGTAAAGACAAAAAAAGTTGTAAAAATGCTACAAAAGCCTGATGGCAAAATCAGTATAAAGGCTTTGAATAATTGCTTCTGTGCCAGGTCTTTGTTCTATTAAAAAGTGTTGAGCACACGTGCACAAACACCCACAATCTTATCCAGGAGGATGATGGGAACACAAAAGCTGAACGCAAACCAAGCCCCTACAGGAGTGCAGAGCAGGGTAAGGTCATTACAACAGCTTGAACCATTTGTAATTCCTTCTTTTATGACAAAAAAAAGGCAATTCATGCATTTGGGCTGCTGGTACACAGCAGCAGAGAGAAAGGGTAACAGCATAATCTGTCAGGGCGTTGGTTTGGCAGGCAGTGGGTTGTGTTTCCACCTGGAGGCTGCCAAGCCCTGACTGAGTCCAGATTTCAGACTTCAGTCCCTGCCATTGGCAGCAAATGAAGTATCCTGTGAAGGGATGTCTGCAAAGGGCCAAATGCTGTGCCAAGAGCATCTCTTATATGTCCATTGTAGCTCCTGGGTGTTATGAGGCAAATATTGCATGGGAAATGTTGAAAGGAAGAGAGACACTTGTATAAATAACAGCTTGGTTTTTAAAATTGCTTCTTGAAGGAAAAAATCCACCCCCAAAACTGCACAAGAAGAAACAAACGAACAAGAACTCAAAACAAAACAAACAAAAGAAAGCAAAACAGGACAAACAAGCAAAAAAAAAACCTGGGAAACTTCTGAAAAAATGTAGTTTCCTGAGGCAAGAATTTCGGGGGTCTTGCTGGGCTGGAAACTGGTTGCTAGCTTGGACCAGAGGTTGAGCAAGGGAGGGAAGTGAGGTGATTTCACACAGGTGTACCTCTGTTTGGGCAGGTGATCTAAGTGTGGATGAAGTTTTAAAACTTATGTTGCTGTAATCCCCTGAGAACTTGCTCTAGGAGTTGGATGCTGTTCTTGATGGTTGATATTTGTGCATTGACCACAGTCTGTTGTGCCATCTTGTGTCTTTAGGAGTCCCAGAGCCATGAGACAGCTCAGCCAGAGGAGTCTTTGCTTTAACAGAATTACACAGAATTTACTTTGGGGTTGTCTGTCCTGACAGTTTGGATTTCTGCAAAGTAGATCCAATGCAGGACCCTGTTTTTCTGAGCTTGGGTATTGATATTACATGAATATGACACTTAATATAAAACTATTCCCTATTGTTTTTGCTGTTCCTAGCACAATGAATGATTGCTGAAACATCAATGTAAAAATTTAATTTCCATGAGTAGTCTCTTATTGTTTTCCCTGTCTCAGTGCCTGTGAAAAGCTGGAATCAATCCATCACCCATTTAATGAAATCTACCCCCCAAAACTGTTCCAATGTAAAATTGTAACTGTGTTACAAACATGTGCACACACTCCACCCCTGGACCTTGGTGTTGCTTGGTGTTAACTGTATTAACATATCAACAATAATTCATTCCCTCTTCAGTCAAGGTAAAAAACCTGTCTGGATTCTCAATAACACTCACTCTCCTGAAGAAATCAGACACCTCATTCCACACTGTCCAGGACAAAGCACATTAAAACCTTCCTTCATTTATCTTAAAGCCTTCATTAAAACATAAATTCATAACATTCGTTAAAACCTTCATTTATCTTGCTTTAACTACTTCATTTATTTAGCATGCTGTTGGCTTTTTTGTTGCTCAGGAGGCTTGGCTCTGTGGCAACAGGGAGGGGAACGCTGTTTGAGGTGTCAAGCACTGACTGGAGCAAAGTGGGAAAAGTAGGAGTGGCTATCAAGCTCATCTGGGATGTCAGTGGGATTAGAGAGAGGAGAGATGCATTTCTGATTTCAGGAGAGTGACCCAGCCACTGGGCTACTGGATTGATGAGGAGGAGGGATGTGGAGGAGCTTGCAATTTGCTGTCTGTCCTGGGGAGCGTAAATAGAAGCCATGCAAACAATTTTGATCCAAAGAGAGAAATTTGAGAGCAAGCAACAAAAAGCCAACCACCTAAGTACCTTATAAAATTCTTCAGTCTCCTGCATGGAGAATGAAGGTGTTGGGGCCTGTGTGGAAGTACTGTGAAGATGCATCTTTGTCGTCAGAAAAAAATGTTGGACTTTGTCACAGCAGGAAGCAGTGCTGGAGTTAAACTTTCCCAGGGATGTTACCTCCTGTTTTACTTTCAGAGACTAACTCGATGCCTGTTGATCCACTTCCTCTGGCACCCTGTTCTAATGATCCCTGGAGCAGTAGAGAAGCAGCCATATGGCTTGCAGTAACTTGAATTTCAGCATAGAACTGGAAAAGAGATTAATTTCACCTTTTTTTTTTTTTTTTTTCCCTAGATAATTCTACACAGTCTAAGGAAAACTGTGGAAGTCACCAAGCAGTTTCAAACCAGTGAAAGAGCATCTTGAGAGAGGTCAGCACAGGAGGTGTGCCTGGAAGACAGGCCCTTACAGCTGCCCCTGCAGAAGCCTCAGTGGGTAGGAAGCAGATGGCTCAGCTCTGTCAGCATCCCTAAAACACCAGATTATTGAGGCAGTGAGGTTCTGGCTAGCTAATTACAACTGAGATGCTCCTGGGCATGGCTCTTTCAGTCCTACAGGACAAAAGTAAATTTTAATCCTCGAAAGAAAATTTTGTAATGGAAGTGATTGAAAATGGGGACTGCAGCGTAGATGAATGTTTGCTAATAGCAGTGGGATATTGGTTTTGGGAATGTAGGAGGGCTTTTCTAGCTTTACAGACCCATAGTATTTGTAAAATTACTTCATTAAAAAAAATCAGTGAGTGTTTTGCAGGGACTCTGCTAAATATGAATAATTTAAACCAGTGAATAATTAAAGCCTGTCTACAAAGAGTTACACAGGTAATTTAAATTTCAGGTGTGCACAGAAGGAAATGTGAACACGGGACAGTTTGGGATTGCACATTAGATTTGCATTGTTCAAGTGAGGCCTGATCTGAACCGGCACTGCACTGTGTGCCACCACCAGCAGCAAATCCCAGAGCAATATGAAAATGTGCATTACTCCTGGACTTAATGGACTTTGTCTTCAAAGAAGATGAAGTGACTTTGAAAAGGGAGCTGCAAGTACACTCCAGCTCCTGTGAAAACCATTCTGGCTTTCTTTTGATGTAAAGGTCATTGCAAATTGGGAAGTTCAATTCATGCCTTGAATGTTTTGTGCCACCAGCCATGGTGCCCAGCTGGTAAATAAGAAAAGTGAATTTGTACTTGAAGAGAGGGAGTGAAGAGTGTAAAATTGGCTGGGTGCTCCTCAGAGGGAGGTTTAGCCACACCTTTGGTTGCAGTGAGCTTTTTATCTATTTTGCAGCAGCTGTGTTTGTAAGCTACTCATTGTTTAGTACAAAGAATGACAAATAACATATTCAGTGAGGGATCAAAGGGATGACAGAGGAAAAGAGAGCCTGGATGCAGGATTGCCATTTCTGGGTTGATGGATCACCTAAAAGCATAGGCTGCTAAATTTGGGTGTAGTAACTCAAGAAATAAAATTATTCTTGCCCAAATGAAGCGAATGAGCTTGATTTGTTTCCACAGCTCAAGCACAATAGCACCTGGGTTTGCATTAAAAAGTCAGAAACAAATTAAGTTACTGTAAAAGATCCATATTTGCAAGTCATCAATGGAAAGCAAAAGTGGAAGAGAGAGACAGTGACATGGTAAAGATAAGCATTTTCAGAAATTTCCATTTCACATGAACAACAGATTTGCTTTCAGAAGCTCTAGTCCTGCATACAGTACTTTTTTGGTAAGGAGAGTATCTAGAAAGTTGCTATAATGCCAGGCATGAGTAAATGAGGCTTTAATGTTTTCTGGTACTGCTGTTTGTTTTTCCACATGACACCTGCATTCTCTCTGGCAATTTTTTATCTTGCAATTGTGTGAACTTCATATCTGTTATACACAGAAACATGCATGAGGGAGAGAGTGTGTAAAGAGAAAAAGTACAAATTTACTTGTGTAATGATGTTTTGGTGTAAAAGCTGCTTTTACTGTAAAATGGGTTCAGAGGAGGTTGGTTCATTGTTGGTTGAGTTTTTAAAATTTATTCTTTTTTTTAATTGTAGTGATAGCAGTTTTCCTTTCTTCTAACAAAAAAATCCTCTAGTTCAGGGCAGCGTATCACTCCTTTCTGAATGCAGAAGCTCATTAGCCCCATCATGTTTGTTACAAGCAGTGTTGCTTTGGGATTTATTTCTGGGCTTTAACTCGGTTATATTTACCCTACAGGAGTACTTTCACTGAGGTGTGCCCCTTTATGTTTCAGTTGTGGAAATCAAAAGATTTAGAGGAGTTTATGTGCCACTGCCGTGCCTTTCTTCGTGTTGTCTCAAAACCAGGGAAGGAACGTGGGGAGTTGCTCTGTGTCTTACAGAGAACTGTGGAAGGCTGAGGGAGAAGCTGAGTTAATGCTGAGAGATGCAGGAAGAACAATTAAAACACACACAGAAAGAATTATTCATCTTCTAGTCCCTACTTTCTAATTTGTTTTTTAAGCATATGTCCCTCCAGGTGTATTTTCCCTTTCTAACAACTCAGAATTGTAGGACTTACACAGTTATGTCTTCCTGAAGCAGCAGCAAAGTTTCTGGATTTCCTGTCCAGAATAACAGGTCAGGGTTGCAAAAGAATAGGATTTTGAATAAAACTGAAAGAAAGGTTCTGAAGAAACATGACTCATGCTTAGGTCTTTTATTTCTTTGTTTTACATTGAATTAAAAGCCAGACTTCAGGATGTTTTTACACTAGATTGAAAAAATTCATTTTTGTAATGATGCTGCCTATTTTAAGCATAAAAAGTCTATAAAACCTCACTTTTACCCTTCACCATGAGGTACTGCAGCCCCCTGGACTGCATTCAATATGTAGCACAAATCAAATTTCCAGACAACCGGATCTCTGTTCCTACTTCTGTTGTTATAATGCAGTGATTCATTTTCCATTAATTTACACACAGATTGTACTTCCTTGAATATTAACAAGAACGGAGTTAGAATCAAAACCTAATGCAGAACTTGCAGCAAATAAAAATAACGGCTTTTTGTCTTAGTGTCATTGATCTTTTGGGTCAATAACTGTCTGGCAGAATAAATTTCACATAACTTCAGGCATCTACAGTAGGTGCAGCTCTACACTTGGTTTTCTCACCTCTTCCCACATTGGTAGTGACAGGAAATGAGCAGTAGGGAATGACTCATCTGAACTTCTTCGGGCAAACCACTAAAGCTGTGATTTAGGGTGACACAACAGGCACAGAAAAGCCAATTTCTTCCTGGTGGCAATCGTGGCAGCCCAAGCCGAAACCCAGAGGCAGAGGCAGTCATTCAGGAGGATCTTCCAGACAGCTCCTGTGCCAGGCGATGTGCACAGCCCTGCTGGCATCACAGCAGCCCTGAAAGGTTCTGCCTGCTCGGGAGAGGGACCTGAATGTCTCTGCCTGGATCATTTACTTGACTGATAACTCTTGTTTAGCTTTCTGAGCAGGTAAAGGTGACTGGATCCCAGTAAAACACCAAAAAAATTAAGTTTATTTGCTTTACATGTTATTGCTTCTATTACAAGAGTAAGACTAGAAAATATACCACCGTAAAACAGGCATATTACAGTAAAATTCCTCAGGTGGTCAACATGTTTTTGTTTTCTTAGGGTTCCAAAAATCTTCCACGAAAGACTTTTGTCCTCAGGAAATGAAAATATTTTTCTTTTAAACCAGATTTCACACCATTTCTCTCACTTCTTTCCAGCTGTAAGGTTCCTGCTCAAGCCCTGTTATGCCAGGATACATTAGAATATCACTTCCCCATATCTGAACACTATAATTTTCTGCTCACACCTCTGCTTACTCAATTCCTTACTCAATTCTCTAGTTATGAGTAACTAGGCATTTTATTTTGATAGTGATCAATAACCCATCATTGCTTTAATGTAATTTTAAAGCAACGATGAGAGGCAAAAATGCTCTGCTTAAATTCCAAGTATATTTGTTGAGCTCCTTCCCACAAGAAAACTTAGCTCCTGTAGTCAGCAGAGCAGGTGCTCCTTTGCAGCTGTGTTCCTGCAGGGTTTGTAGGCAAGAGAGGGATGTGGAATAAATATAAATATATTTATTCCATAGCAAATTGGAGCTGCTGTTGTGATCTGTTTGTGGTGGTAAAGGTGTGTGCTTTTGCTATGGTGGCAACAGAGTTTTTATCAGGTATCGTGGCTGAAGCTGTGTATCAGAAAAGCCTGAATGATTGAATTTACTATGCCACTTTTTAAAAAGAAAATAATTAATTCAGCCAGAGAAAATTGACATTTTCTGTTGTTCGTAGCTGGAAAAGGCAGCGCTAAAATCAGGACACTTGTACCAGGTTAGTTACATCCTGTGTCCTGGCAGAAGTGTACATTCCGGTTCTCCCAGGAAAAGAGAATTTGAACTGATTTTTTCTGCTGTTCTAAACCACGATATTAATGAGCTAAGGACAAGAGTGGCACTAAAATTTGCATTTGGGGGGAGAGAAGAGTAAATTCAAAACTCTGCTTTGGTCCCTAAAGCAAGAGACTCCTGCGGTAGAGGTGCACAGTGGTGGTGAAACCTTTAAAAGATTTGATCAGGGGATATGGAAGTGTAAATGGCACAAATAGACCAAAGACAATTTCCCTGTGTTTTAGGAGATGCTACGTGAAAATGAACTAATAAAAACTAACATGAATATATCTATCCGTAGAACTTTAATTTAAAAAGGGCTGAACAAGACAAAGAAAATATATTTAGGCATCGAGGTCACTTTCATTTGAGAAGTTTGCCCTGTTTTCCTGAGCACTGGGGAAATAAGAACAGCCAGTGGAAAGGGAAAAAAAAGAAGTGCTTGCAAGCCCAGATGGGCAGGCACCCAGTGGCAGAGAGGTGGCAAAGAGCAGCGGGGTGTTTGCCAATAATGCAGTGCAAAGCTTGTACAATGCTGAACAAAGGGTGAGATTATTGGCATTTGGAAGGCATTCATCACCAGCATCCATCTGGGGGGAGGCAACATCAATAGTACTTGCCCTTGCTTGGTTTAGAGTCTTCTGTGACTGGGGTTTGGCTGCTGAGCTACTGCTCTCTCTTCTGGCTGAATTTTAGCCGATGTGCAGCTCAGTTATAAGATTCTGAGCAGGCTCTCCAACTTTATGAGCATCCTGCCTCAATATTGGAAAAAAAAAAAGTCTCTTTGGAACATGCTGTATTGTAAAACTCCACAGCTGAACCTTCCTGTTGTTCCTCTGAATGTGACACTGTTCATTAAAATGTAACTGCTTTTCCTTGTTTGTTTTTTTTTTTTTTATTGCTTAGATTTGAACACACATTGTTTTGAATTTTTTGTTTTCATTTATTGAAAGATGACAGTACAGGAAAAGTTTCATGGTTTTTTTTGGTTTTTTTTTCCAAGATACACTGACCTGGAGGAATTAATTTCTTTTCTCATATAGGAAAGCTGTCTGCTACCTTGTATCTTTCCTGAGCTGTGGAATTCACTCCCAATTTCTAGCCCAGAGGACAAGGAAAGTTGAAAGTCTGGAACTCTTCATTATGTATGCTGCCACTGTGCTTTTTGAAACTAAGTTGAAATCTTGAAAGCAGGTGGAAGTAATAAGCACATTGATTTAATTTGTGTCTCTAAGTTGTCCAGGCTGCTTTGAAAATCCTCATGAGTTCCTTCTGTGTTATTGCAGGTCTGAGAGGGACACTCTGAGGGCAATTTTTGCTGCCTTCTCAAGGTCCCCAGCACCCTCTGCTTTCCAGATTTTAACAAAAACTGCTATTTGCAGGTCCCCACCCGTCAGGCATCATGAGCTGCACTCATCAAGCTGTGCCCCACACCAAACATGTTTACATTTTGTTTTGCATCTGTTGTCTGATATCAAAAGATTAAAAACCCTTGCAAACAATGTTAAAAAGGTAAGAGAAAAAAGCAGTTCTTTATTGGGAGCTCCCAGGTGAGTCCACAATTATGGGTTATGGGCACACTTGATATTGGATTTCTACAATTTTTATAAACTTAAGAAATTATCATATTTAACAAACATTGTCCAGTTAGAAGAGCAGTTGGTTAGGTAATTTTTCCCCCAGGTACTGCCCCATTGGAGTTGGTCCAGGGCTTCTTTGCCTCATTTCTTGTTGTTTCTCCTCAGAATGGAAATACAAATGTTCTTCTTGTAGGTTCTCTTCTTGAAAATAAGACTAAACAGTATTTCAGGAATGTGCTAGAAGGTTAGTTTATTACTCTAAAATCTAAGAGAACGGGTAGGAAAAATACCAGGAGCTGTATAACCACATATTAATAGCCTACAAAGCTATGAAAAATGTGTAAAAGCTGAAGTCTTTACACATAACATCCAATTGGTGTGCACAAGATGGGAGGTGGGGGCCAGGCTTGCTGTGTACAGGGGCTGAACTGCTTCTGAATGGTCTGTGCAGCTTCTGTGCTCAGTGAAATCCCTCAGCAGCTCCTGGAAAACCTCCTCTTGCCCTGAGAGATGCCTGTGTTGGGCCCACGCTGCAGGTGTGCACCTCCTGCCTGCACCTGCCCCCCCATTACAATATCAAGTGATGTAATAACAGTAATTGTGTGCTTCCCTTCGCTTCCCCAGAACATCTGCTCCCGTTTCTAGCACAGCATGGAAGAGCATTACCCTGCTTTAGGGCTTATGTGGCTCTGACAGCATCAGGAATCCCAGCCAGCAGCACGCTCCCCCTGGAGAGCAAACCCACTGCAGGTGTGTCAGCTGGCTGCTCTCACATCCACGGGCTCCTGCTCGTCTCGTGTCACATCATCATCACTGCAAATCTGGGGAGTTTTACACTTATTTATTGCCATACGGAGGAAGCAGCTGACCTAATCAGTCTGGGTTTTATGATTCATGTGAAGAATAGTAACTGATGTCAGCCAGAAAAGAAACATCTGAAGCTTGGAGCAAATTTCCATTAAAATAAGTTTTCTCGTATTATGACATTTATTTCATGAAACATTAACTTCATTTTCTGCAGACTGTTTTAACATTTAGAGTTAAAGGTTTCCTCTCACTTTTGCATTACTAGATAACTATAATAATGCAGGGCATATCATAAAGTTTGCAGAGAGCTGTACCTCCGAAACTGTTACAGTTCAAAAATAGAAAAGTAACAAAGTCCAAACAGAAAACTGTCAGTGAAAATTGGTAGGAATTGGATATGTATGTAAATTACAAAAACTAATCTACCGAGATTCATAGGGCAAATAACTCCAGCTACTATTACTTGGCACCAAATAGAAACATTTCATTGAAAGTGCAGCTGCTAGAGAAATGAACTGATAAACATAAATTGAACATAAACGGCTGCAGGCAAACTGGAGTAGCAAACAGAAAAGGGACAGGGGAAAAAAAAAAAGTTGTTTGTATACATGTGTGTGCCTGTGTACAGAGTGTTATACACATGCAAACATCTGAGAGCCCCAGAAGTGGAGGGGATTGTCAAGGATCCCCAACTCTGAAAGATTCCCAGGTGGAAAATTCCTCAGTTGCTCTCCCCAGGAATGGAACCATTCCCTGGCTGCAGGTGGGGAAGTGTGTCCAGAAAAAGGGGCCCTGCTCCTGGTCAGGAGGTGCTGACCATGGTCAGAGATAAAAGGAGTGGAAGGATAAAATCAGGCTCTGGATTTCATACCTTGCTAACTAATGAATTTAATACATTAGACTGTTGTATAAAAACTTATACAGTTCTTATACAGGCCTAAGATAGTACAGTCCTAGGCCAAAACCTGATATAATTTTTAGGAATTTAAATATGAAATTACTCCATTAATCCCAATAGTAACGGGGGAAACTGATGTTAGACCTTATCTCTCCTCCGCTTCCATTCTTCTCTCAGGGTCCCAGCTGGGTGTGTCTTTCCTAAGGACACTCTAATAAATTCCGAATAATTCCTTTCCCTAAGGACACCCATAATAAACACCAAACCCACATATCAATTAGTAAACACCAAAAATACAGGTAAATCCATGTATATGCATATGTAACCTCCCCTCCTCCTTCCAGGCACAGAAATGCCTTAAATCATTCACTGCAGTTTCCTAGGAACCACACTCCAGATGTGGTATTTAAGAGTGAATGTGGCTAACGTTTATTAGACTTGAACTGTATTGTGGGTAATTGTCCAGTAATAACCTTTGGTAAATTATATGAAGCCTTTACTTTACTTAACAGGGAACGCAGGCTCCCCAAACTCTAATATTATCATCATTCAAGATAATGAGCAACACAAACCATTCTATTACCAATCTAAAAGCAATAAATGTCAAAGTAAAGAACTATGCAATATTCTGGCCCGGAAGAACAAAGGACAAAAGTAATGATAATGCCTTTTTATATTTGCAGTCTATTATATCATGCATAACAAATGCCCCTGTAATTGTAGACAGTGTTATTTTAACAGGTTGTAAAGGGAAAATGGTGGGGGTGGAAAGGGAGTGTTTCAAGCACTGCCCTGAAAAATGCTGTAGGGCTGGTAAATTGGAGTGCCTGATGATTTATTTGACTTTTATCCTGGTAAGCCTGCTGGATTATTCTGAAGCTGTTTTGTTTATCACCACGATCATCTGGAGCTGTGCAATGTGACACCAAGATCCTTGCTTGCAGCGCTGATGGTTTTACCAATGACTTGGTGACAGCCCTGGCCCTCTGACACAGAATAAGCAAGAACAACAACACCATTTCAAACACAGGTTATTGATTTATGGAAATGCCTAATTTGGGTATTTATAGACCCTTCAGGGGTCACACAGCACTTGGGTATTCAGTCACTAGGAGTTGCTGCAAGTAAGGCGTTCTCTCTCTACTGCTCCACATGTGGTGCTATAAGTTCAGGTGCTCCTGGGTTTGCAGAGTGAATTCACTTTGGGCTATCTTGGTTTAATTTTCTTTTTTAAACAAAAGCAGAAATTAGTAAACTGTTTGTTCAACATCCAGAGCAATTTTTTAAAAGCTGGGGGGGAATTAAATTGCTTGAAACTTGGGAAGCCAATGCCTTAGCTACCCCCATGTAAAAGTAGGATAATTCTTCCTTTTTGCACCTTATATTCATTGCCTATTTTGAGAAAAGCATTTTAATAAAAAAATGCTGTCTCTTAGTTCACAAGGGCTTCATGTCAATGTGTGAAAGTCTGCAAAGCAAATATTTAAATGGCACTACTCTCTGTGGTTGAAGAACTGATTCATGCAGCTTCGATGTCCTATGGAGGCAATTAGCACACATGGCAATTATCCTTTAGGTCTCATTCACCAATATGCACAGACAAATTCTGATACCCAGGTGTGAAGTAAATCCATCCATCCTGCTCTTTCTACACTTGTGGACATGAGAGTAGGATTTAGCTGAAAGGGGAAAAGTTGAGAGATCTTTGACCAGAAATGAAGCCTTTGCTGCCAGTATATTGCCTTATAGCTCATGTCATTCTTTATAACTTCATCCCCCACCCAACCCAAAATATTCCATCATATTCAGCACCCTGCACAGATCAAGCCCAGTATAGCTTCATTGGGTGAAATTCTATTTTGTCTTGATTGGTTGCTTTGGTATTAAAAAGCAAATAGATCACAGAACTATAGAATGGCTTGTTTTGGAAGGGACCTCAAAGATCCTGTAGTTCCAACCCCCTGTGATGGGCAGGGACATCTTCCACCAGACCTGGTTGCTCAGAGCCCCATCCAACCTGGCCTTGGACACATTCAGGGATGGAGCATCTACAACTTCTTTGGGCAAGATGTAAAATATGATATTAAACTGAACTAACCTTGCTTGTATTTCCCTTATTAGGCTGGTTTAACAAGTTGCCTTTGTTGTATGTTTGTTGTTCATGAGGTCACAGTACTTCTCCATCTGAAAAATGCATCTGCAGTGTTTGTCAGAGAGAAAACAGGCCCTCAGAACAAAGCTGTAGAATTTAGGTTATTTGTACTGCTGCTTAACAGAAGTGACAGGAAAAAAACCAAGCAGTAAGCAGTTATTTTACATAGCTTTCTTTTTTTCAAGGAAAACAAATGATGACACTTCTCAATATTTGCATTTTCCCCATCAACTTACATCCCAAACCTGTCAAGTGTGAGTGACAGGGGGTGGCAGTGCCTGTCACATCTCTGCTTTTGGAAAAGATCACAACCCTGATGGCACAGCCACGCTGCAGTTTCCACAGCAGATCTCAGACAAGATGTTCCCCAGGAGAGTTATTGATATCACCATTTTTCAGGTAAGCTCCAAGGTAATGAACACAGCTTGTGCTGTGTTTTATTTTCGCTCCTTCTTCCCCATATCTAAGTGTGTGTTATGCATTTATATCCACGTTCATCTGTTTCTGTTTGTCTGCAGTTTTATGTGGCGGCATCTGTGAGTGGTAGTTTTGTATAACACGAGTATAAGTGAAATCAACAGTTGGGTTTAAGGGCTGTGTTCAGTAAGAGGAGTTTTGGATGGCTTTTACTGTGGATTGACTGCTGCATAGCTGGTGGGTGAAGAGGGATGTAGCCAAACAATTTATCTAGATATCAAGATTATTGTCTCTTTTCCTCGGATACTGAAGAAAAGTAACCTAGATCCTTTCAGTCTGAAAAAAAAAGTCGTCATATGTAAAGCAGAATTGTATTTTGGCTCACTGACTCCCCATCCCAAATAGCATTTGGTGGCTTATCAGACTTTGTCAAGTTCAGAAACAGCTCAGGAAAGAGCATACGTAATCCATCCTCAGACAAAAATGTAAATGCTAATGCTGCCACTGAGCTGGGAGCGAGATCAGCGACAATGTCCAAGATAGTTGGGAGAAAATAATTAGAGGTATTGTTTTGGAATTAGTTACATATTGAGCTCTAATTCCCAGCCTGAGTGGGAGGCCACAGCAATGTTCCAAGTGTCAGTCTGAAGGCAGAAGTGTAACCACAAAGGATTACTACAAATTGATGAAGTATGCTGGCATGGTGGAGAGTTTTAATCTATCTAAAAAACGTTTGGCCGCAGGCTGGCACACACCTACCAAACCGAGCACCTGGGAGCCCAGAATGGGCTCTGATAAGTTCAGGGCTGCTCCACCAGCAATGAAAGAGCTGAAAGTTGAAGAAGACTTGAAATGAGTTGAAAAAAGCCCAGAAAAACTGCCCAAAGAGCTGCTCTCCCTATCTTATCCTCAGGTAATGCATTTTACATATTAATGGCGGGTATTTTTAATGGCATTTTGCATATTAATGGCAGGTTCTGAGGTGTTTCCTGCATCTTGGAGATGGAGAACTCATGTAAGCAGGGAATTGCATGGAATGATAGTGCAGGGTTTTGTGGGGCTTCTACAATTTCAAATAATCCCACTACATACATTCTGGAAGGAAGTGCTAATTAAAAGTATAGAGGAGCATATGTGGTATTGGTGAAGCTGCCATCCAAAGCTGTATTGCTGCATCTGTTGTGAGCTGTAATTAGTCATATTTAAATCAGAAAATAAGATATCTGAGCTCTGCACTTCTAAAACTACAAATCCCTCCCCCTAAACGTAGTCACAGTACACCTGTAACGCGGTAGTGGGAAAAATAAAATATCAGCAAGTGGCTTTGTTGCTGTCATTTTGTTTTGATCCAAATATGGTGTTGGTTTTCAAGTTTTTAAAACTAGAATAGACAATAGAGATTTTGGTGTGGAACAGAGGGGAAAAGGGGATCAGATATTATATGTAGATATCCTCTGCATGGCTCACATTAATGTGTCTCTTCACACTATCATAGGTACCTGTCCTACTGGGATTTTTTCTTAGCAAAATTGAAGAAATTGTACTAGTTTGAAAACAGACCAGTGGGAGACTGCAAGCCAGAATTATAATTTAATAGGAAAAATAAAATAAATGCAATAATACAAGAAAAAAACCTGACAGCGTCAGGATACAACTTGACACCATGTTAGGGTGGTGGTAGTAGTCCAAGTGAAGTGGTTCAGTTGAAGCAGTGATCCTGTAGAAGGATCTGGTCTCTACCTGAAGGTCCAGTGGTAGCTCTTGCCCTCTGGGAACCCAGTAGGCAGGGCTGAACTATGCAGTTCCAAGGCCCAGGTTATATCCAGCTGGGAATGCTTGGCTCCTCTCCCCTGGGCAGAGCATCTTACAATGGGATGAGGTAATTCCAGTGAGGTAATTCCATGAGTCATGCAGTGAGGTCTTGATGGCCCATTAACAGAGATAACACCCGGAGGGAGTTATCAGGGGTGAGTCATGACAGAGATAACAAACAGTGCCCCACCTGTTTTAACAGCTTGTGGAGATGGTAATAGAATATCTTATACTGCAACCTAGGACAGGAATGAAAAATGCAGTCTTGCAAATGCAATGTTGTAATAATTGATCCTTCTGGATTAAGAGTTAATTCACCGAAAATTTTCTAGATTTAACAACAAAAAATGTATTTAGAATGGCCTTATTTTTCTTTAAGTGTTCTATATGGTTCAATGACTCTTGAAATGTTGTCTAGTAGCTATGATTACTCTGTAGTGAGGATTGCAGGTTTTTATTTGTTTGTTCACACCCCCACACATGTAGGATTTAAATAGGCTAATAAATATGTGAAGTTAATAATCACAACAACAATGACAAATCTTATTGTCAGGCCTCATCCAGTCTCCAAGTTCATCTGTAATTTTTGCCACTGCTGCTCTCTGCAGCTCAGAGCCACACTTCAACATTAGATCAACACAGGGCTCTTGCCCATAAGAGGAATGCAGGAGTTCTTTCTGTTCCGGTGTTACTAAAATTTAATACAATAAGTTATTTTTTTTTAAAAAAGTAATTTTATCAGTGAAAAAACCACTATTAATGTTAGTAAAAAGTAAAATGAAATAAAGGGTTTTTTTTCTGTTAGTTTTGTGACATGTGGCCCATCTTACATCTTGAACTATAACTCGTGGTGGTACAATGATTTTTAGTGGCATCCAAAATCACCACTGTCCCCATATCTACCCACAGAAGCCACAGGAGTAGAAAGGAAGAGAAAATCAGCATTGGTTCAGCATTTTCTTAATGGCTGTTTCACAGTTTTGAGATATGAAAGGCCATTAACACTGATTTTTTTTTTTTATTTTTTTTTTTTAATTTTAGCCCTTTAGTTGCTCTATATTTACTGTGGGTTTGACAACAATTCTTAGTGCTAATTTTTGCTTGTAGGAATCCCTCTCTCTTAATCTTTTTATTTATGAAAAAATTTCCTCTCTAACTCAGGAAGACAGGCAACTCTATCACAGATGGGGCCCAGGCCTCAGGGAAAACAGGTGACCTTCCCACAAAGTGTCTGAATTTCCCATTTCCAGTACATTTTATTACCAGGTAGTCTTCCAGTTCCACATGTATGAAATACACTGTACACTCCTAAACAGATAGATGAGAAAGTACCTATACAATAGAGGTTTTTATGAATGCAGAATTTAGCACTAAATATACCAGATATTATCTTCTTTCTCAGCTGTTATTGGAGGTTTATGGGATGCTCTTCATCAATAATGTTCCAGAGCCCTGTACTTATAATTAGAGCTGGGTCAATTATTCATCCCAAAAACAATATTTGTGAAAAATTTATGCTCCCCATTTCCTGGAAGAACACTACTTGTTTTTACGGTTATTGGGTAGGACAGCCTGCTGCTTTCCCAGGGCTCTCAATTTGTGGGTTACAAGGTCCAGCTATGAATTTTGTATCCCAAGTCTTTTGTTTTCCCTCAGAGGTGATGGGGGATGTTGTTCCCTCAGGGACAGGACTGAGGAGTTACTCCTCATTATTTGCCTGCTAACTGCTGAAGCAAAGGAGAGGTTTCTGAAGGTGTGACCTTTCTCTGGAGGGAAATATCTTATTTCAGAGTAGCTCCCAACACATTGATTTGTCATTCACACACGTTTGTGGTTCACTGGTGCTGTTTTGTTCTGGGCTAACCAAGCCTCATGAATGCTATTCACTGTGGTCTGAGCACCTCATTTTGAGGCCAGCCAAGCCTTTTTTGGCTCTGACTTCCAGAGTGTGTGTAAACTCATCTGAACTAATCTGACCTGAGCTGTTAGGAGGTGTTAATATGGTCTGGCAGCTTGCCTGCTGAATCCCATGGGGTGGGAAACTATGGTTTCTCTGAATCCACTCACTTCTGCACACAGTTGAGTGCTGGGCTACAGCACATGATGTGATTTATCCCCAGAGGTCAGCTCAGTTCCTCTCAGCCACTTATTTCTCCCCACTGGCATGGGGTAGAGAATTGCAAGGGTAAAAGGGAGAAAACCTGTGAGTTGACATCAGGACAGCCTCATAGGGAAAGTAAAAAGCTGCACACACAGGCAAAGCAAAGCAAGGAATTAATTCATCTTTCCATGGGCAGGCAGGTGTTCTGCCATCCCCAGGAGAGCAGGGTTCTGTCACATGTAATGGTGCCTCGGGATCAAAAATGCCAAGCTCTGAACATCCTCTCTTCCTTATTCCTCCAGCTTTTGCTGCTCAGCGTGACTCCATAAGGTCTGGGATATCCCTGTGGTCATTTGGGATCAGCTGTCCTGGCAGGATGGTGTGAGAAACAGAAAAACCTTGTTGTGTGAGCAGTAACTAAAACATCCCTGCGTTATCAACACAGCTTGAACCACAAATCCAAACCTAACCCCACACAAGCTACTAGAAAGAGAAAACAACCTTCCCTCAGTCTTGTTTTGCTCAGCCATGCTCATCTCTAACCCTGTGGTGCAGTTTAAGTTGTTGGTCATTGTCTTTGCTCCTTTTTTCCATATGACAGGGATTTCAAATGGGAGGAATTGTGGGGGATTGATTCTGTGGTGCCTACAGAAATGTTGCTCTTGTGCTCAAGTTGTGAATTTTGAGCATTTTCTCAAATAAAAGGAAGAGGAGATTTCCTTAGAGAAAAGACAGTCTCAGCTTTCATGTTTGTAGACAGAAATTTACAGTAAGTATAGTCTAAGCAGTTGAAATACAAAGAGTAGTGCAAAGAAGACAGAAAGAAGCAAATCTTTAACAAAATTTCTCTATAGGGAGTGTTGATTGTATTTCTGTGAACCAAAAGTGCTGGTTGTATTTCTGTGAACCGAAAGAACCTGTGAATCAAGGTTTCTTTGTTTTTTGACTTTACCTACAGTACAGAAGATCTAAATTTTACTGGCTTCTTCCCCTGACCTACCACTGAGGCATCTCATGTGATCTTTTCCTCCACTTTACTACCCGTGTCTTATTTAATTAATATCCAGGAAAATCCCATCTCCTACCATCTTACAGAGAGATTATGATTTCAGTTAATGCCTCTACATGTTGCTCTAATATAAACAGTAAGGTAAATAATGGTAATCCCAAAACCACAATCATCTGTCCTCTGGCTCCCAATGGCTCTGTGGAGCCCAGTCCGCCTCCAGGGTGTGGTAAAACTGACACAAAGCAGATATTCTGTGGGGAAAATGGGAGGAAAATGACATAATGAAAGCGGGACTAAATGGCTTCATATCCCTGGAGGTATTTCAAATGACGCAAAATATTTCAGCAAATGAGCCTCTCTGAGCACATTACTGCTAAAACTACTGTAATATGGACAGGACAACATGGCCCTATTTATGTCATTTAGTGGGTAGTGGGGGTTTCTGTTGCTTTCTGGGGGTTTTTTTTGTGGTTTTTTTGTTTGTTTGTTTGTTTGTTTTTTGTTGTTGTTTGTTGGTTTGGTTTTTTTGTGTTTTTTTTTTTTTTGTTTGTTTGCTTTGGTATGTTCTTTTTGTGTTCAGTTTTGTGAGTTATTGTTGGGTTTTTTTTGATTTTGGGGTTTTTTTTTCTTTCATTAAAGACACACCTCAGTGTCCCTACCTGCACTCTGTGAAGTTAAAAAAAATCCCTCATGTGCCAGAATGCAAATTAAGTCATCTGTCTTCAAAACTCTTTTTCTCTTCTTCAGATATCTGTTCTTTTCTTCATCCTAACTCCTTGCATTACCTTAAGAAAAAATCCTCTCTAAGTGCTTAGGCAACTATTTTTCCTCAGGAATTACAGGTTTTCCTTGGTTCTTCTCTCTGTTTTCTTTATTAAACTCTTTAAAATAAATACTTTATTTGAAATGTGGTATAAGAAATGGGAAAGATGTGACCTAGTTTCCTTCTCCTTATTACGAGGTGTTTTCAGTAATTCTTAAGAGGATTTCCTCAAAGTTCCCTTCCCATATTCTGCTTTCCTTCCCACGATCTCTTTTGTTTTAATATTCATGAAGAACGTGGCGCTGGGTGAGAAGTGGTTCTGTCACTCCCTGGGATGAGAGGAGCTCAGGGTAAGGAAGTGTGTTCTCTCAGAAGGCAGAAATATAGAGAGTGCGTGGGAGGGAGTCTTTCAGACAGTAAAATCTTGCTTCTCTGGAAAACCAAAAAATTAGACATTATGAAGTAGAATACTTGAAGTCCAGAAGGCAGTTTTGATGTTCTCACATGCCCTTCTACAATCTTGGGATTTTACTGAAATAATTCTGAATTTTTAGGGTTTTTTTTTAAGTGGAAATTGAAGTTGGAAACAAAGTTATCAAAGACAGGTTTCCATTTGAACTAAGGTTCAGTGATATCAACCACCTCTGAGTTAAATACAGGCATCCGCCTGACTAAATGTCCCCTTACCCATAGGACAATTGTATTGGTCCATGGGCAGGCATTTCATTTGCTTCTCACATGGATTTTAATTTTTTAGGATCCAAATCTGAAAGTACTGAAGTTGCTATTCTTCAAAATATTACGTTTTTCATATGGAGCAGTGGTACATTCTACAGTCATTTCTATCATCATTACCTGAACAGCTTTTTATTTCTTTCAAGTTTGTTAAACACTTAAGGATATCATCAGTTGCCTTGTCTGAATTTAAGTTATAAAAGGAGTCAGAGTTCTAAATATCTTAAAGTAGTTTATCTTTCACTGTAACAAGAGCAATAATTGACATTTTCAAGTTTGACTGATGACCTGAGGACCCCTCCTTGCAGGGAGTGGCTTTCCTGGGAATTTTTGTGTGGGACCCCAGGAATTCTGTAGGCATACAGGCATCCAGCTGCTTTGCACAGGTAGTTCTTGTAGCTGCTGTTAAATTATAGAGGATTATTTTTGGCAAAGTGGGAATGTTTGGAAGTTGAGTCACAAGTATGGGACTCTCATCTGGAGAAGAGATCATTTTTTCATAATAACAGAGGCAAGATAACTTTAAAGGCAGAATTTTTCGCAAAATGTTTCTTATTTCTTTTTTTCTTTGATTCATATGGCAGGAAAAAACCCTAATGACTCTATAGAACTTGGATCTGAGGAAAGATACATTTCACCTTAACAGAAGACAGCCAATATTTCTGACAAAATGTACCATTTATATTTAATTTAATTTGTCTTCTTTTCTGGAGCATTAATGAAAATAACATCTATTTATTTGTTAACTTAGACTCTGGCCTTGAAAATAATTTGCTTTGCCAAGTTTACTTTAAAATGTAAGCAAAACGTGAGGTTTTTGTTCTTCTTCTGAAGCTTCCCCACCGTTCAGTGTTTCAACCAGAGAAATTTGTTTCCTGCAGGCTCAGTACTGGCATCAGAAATGAGAAGTGCTGACAAACAGAGCATCTCTATAGACAGTGACAAGCTCTGTTTGAAGCCAGCAGCATTTGGATTTTTTTTTTTTCCTCCTTTTAAATGCAAGTACTGAAATTTACTGTATTGCTGAGTGAAATCTGAGATGTGACATCCGTGTCGGCATTTCTGCTGTAGAAGAATTTACCCTTAATCCATGGTCTTTGCCAGACTATCACTGGGATGTAGCACTGAGGAGAAGTGAACATGATAATTAGCAAGGCTTAATTTGGCATCGAGACCTTTCGGCTATTTGCACTCCATTAGTCCAATTTTTTGTTAAAGAGGAAATTTTGGAACCTTCCATAATTATAGCATTGTTGAAAATCTCAGCTGCTGTTCACTGGTGTACAGTGAAACCAGTTTGCTTTTCAGCTTCAGCATTCTCTGGAACCTAATTGATTTTTGTATTGCTTTTCTGCCTGAACATGGGTTCCATCTTCCCAGATGAAAACCTGATACCCTTTCTTCATGGAGCTCTGGACAAATGATGACATTTGAAAAGAAAATGTCATTTTGTGCCTGCGGAAGGTGTGCGGGCCTAGGAGCCGGTGCACAATCAGAGACATTAATGCTAAACGGCAGTGTAAGAATTGATAAATTCAGTAATCTCATGGATACTTTTTGTTGCAAATGTCATCTTGATTGGGTTGGTTTTGCTGCAGAGCAAGAGCAGGTGTGCCTTGAGGGGTTGTGTTGTTTTACAGGTAAGTGTCCTGTCCAAAGGAAACTGGGAGTGATTGTGGGTTTCAGATCTTTCTCTCTAGAAATTAAATATGGTTATTCCAGCATATTTCATCCCTAAAAATGGCAATTAATAATTAATTTTGTCCAAGTGAAGGACTCACCCAATGGAGGATTGTCGCTGTTGAGCCGATGTAGAAACGTAGGGACACACAATGATAAGAATGCCGAGAAAGAGATTTATTTATTTAAATACAGCTTTTATATACAAAATGAGTACTTATTGGGATTGGCTATGACTGTCCGCCCCCCGGGACTGATTGGCCACAGGCGTTCGACCGCCTGTTCCCAAAGCAGCTCTGAACAACTTATCTTGTTTACAAAACTTGTTACAGAAAGGAAAAAATTTCCCATGGGAAGGAATCTGTGCTGTCACAGAGGATATCTGTCCCTGTGTATGAACTACTGAGCACTTAGTTCTAGGAGCAATAAACCAAGGGCTTGTTTGAATTGTAAAAACACAAGCTGAAAAGTGCTGACTTTAGTGTGAGGAAGAGTTAAATAGAAAAAGTTCATCTCCATCTCACATAAAGTTTTGCTCTGTCTGCACTACCCCCAATAACCTTGCTGGCATTATGATTTTTTTTTTAACCTTCTGTCTATAAAGGCCTTAACAACCTATAAAATAAACACCAGCAGTAGTCTTTGCTGCATTTTCCAAAGAGAATTTTGTTACATATTTTTGTCTGTTTTTTTTCTTGAACTCTTATGTATTTTTAAGATGTTTTGTGATCTGTTTTGGCCTTGGAGTCTCATATTCACCTCCAAATTACGGTGGCTGTTCCCACACTTCTCCTCATGTCCTGAAGCAGAAGAGGAACCAGGCTGTCCCTGCAGCCTGGGTGGACTGTCAGTCACTTGGAAAAATGCCTTTTGGCTCAGCTCCAGCCTGCTGAGAGCCAAGTGGGCTGATGGCATTCCTCTTGAGACAGAAATCACTGCCTTCCTTAGTGGGAGATTACAAGAAATTCATGATGTATGGTACAGGTAGTATATATGTATATATTCATCTACAAACCTATGTATGTATTTAAAATGACGCCTGGAAAGTACTTAAAAATTAAATGCAGACAAACCCTGTCCCTGCAGAAGGCCAGGAGCCCTGTGTCAGGGGCTGGAAAGGATCATCATCCCTGTCTGGTGAACCTGGGAGCAGCAGCTCAGCCTTTGACCCTGGGTGGAGCCCGGTTGTGTCCCCTGGTAGTGTCCTGGCCCACAGGGGTGGCCTGCTGGCCCTGTCATTTTGCACCCCTCAGAAAGAGCTGGAGAGCTGAAAAGCAGAATTTTGTGGAGATGGTTTTGCCTGTGCAGTTGGTTTGTTGCTAAGATCTCAGGGTATCAAAACCCAAAATGAATCCACATCTCAGTCTGTTCTCAGAAAACTGAACATAATGTGTCTTTTATAATGTTCTGCTGCTTGGAGAACTCAGCCAGCTCTTCCAAATTCAGTGTGTGCCTCGCCAGCCAACAGTCTCACAGAAATACAGTGCTCTAGATGAGCCAGGCTGAGCAGAATAATAGATATATTTATTATTACACAATCATCTGCGAGCTATTTTGTATTGATACACTTTCACATCTCATTTTTTTCTGAGGTCTGAGTGATATTTTATAAAATTCGTATCAGGTGCCTGGACTGTATAGAATATAAACATGTTAAAAGTAGACTGATGTTAAAATTATATTAAACAAATAATTCAGAATGCAAAATCTCTGTTTCCATGAAACTCTCTTCTCACAGTGGCAACACCAGGTCTGGTCTTTTTGGCAGAAGGAAGAAAAGTAAAGAGGAGATGATCAGGAACAGATAACAGCTGGGTAAATGTTATGTTTATCTTGAACTTGGATTTATGTTTGGAAACAGTATTAATAATCAGAGGAGATAACCACATAATTTCAATTATTAAAAAGTAATCAAAATGTTAAAAGGCTGAAAATGTTCATTTAGTTTTATTTGATTCAGTTCTAATAGCATTAACAGCTTTTTTTAAAACCCTGATTCTTTTAGCTTTTGCTTGTATCCAAGAGATATCAATATTTTACGTCACTTTTTCATCAACAAAAAAGAGAACAGAAAGGAAAAAGACTGAGTGTTTCCCTCAGAAATTTAGGACTCTGAATCCCTCAAAATATGACCCTGAGAAGGTGGGAAGGCTCTTGTTATTAAAACAAACCTGTAATTTTAACCTTAACCATTGTAATAGCTTTATTCCCATAAGCACTAAATTGAAGAGAATAATTAAAAATCCTGAGGAATTGAAAGAAGTAGGAGAGGAAACATGTCCTATCCAAAACAGCCACTGTGACTACAAGAGATGATGTTTGGAGTCGTCGTGAGGTTCACTGGGGAAGGGAGGGCTATGAAGGTAGCTTGGAACGTATTTGTTCTTTTAAGGCATAGCTGACAAAAAGAAATAGAAGTAGAGAGGCTGGGTCTAGTTATACTCATTTTTTAGCTCAGTCATTTGCATCAAACTGCATTGCAGCACATTCAAACAAAGTGGAAACAAAAGCCACTGAATTTTCTGCGTCACAGCAGAACAGAAGGAAGCCAGAAAGCATCATCTGTGCCCTACTGGTAGTTCTGAAACCTTTTTCTCATTCAAATTAGTAGATCTGCTGCTGTGCCAGAACATTTTTTATGAGGGGGTGGCAGGGGTGGTGAAGGAGAAAGGTTTTCCCGTGCAAAGCCAGACCAATATAAAAACTTCCTCATGACAAACCTCACTCTGGTGCTGTTCTGTGCACCTGCCACTTCCATGTGTGCAAACACAGACTGGGCTGTGCCTAAGCAGCCCTGAGTAAATTGGAATTAAGCTTTCCTACAGAATTTGAGCAATCCTCAGCTGTTCTATTCCCCTTTGTTTTCACAAATTCTAGAGGGTTTATTGCTTGGATTGGAGAAATTGCTGCAAGGGGGCTGTGAAGGCTGTACAGTGGTTTCAGTTTCCCAGGAGGAGTCACAAGCAGCAATACAACTTGCAGAAGATCTAATTTCTGTCTCGGGCATTCCTGGTGATGCACTGAATTTTGGAGTCCACCTTGCACTAGAACCTGCTCTAAAGAAGAATGTGCACATGGACAAGTACATACATGCATACCCCTAATCTGTCCCTGCCTATTAAAAATATTTCAACGTTAATTAAAAAAAAAAGTTCTTTAGCATCTGCCACAATTACACTTTAATATCACTTAGCATTTGCCAAATCAGTCAAAGGATTGATTTATTCCTAATATTTATTTAAGCCTGTTTATGAGTTGAATTGCCTCTGAACTAATTAAACAATGATTACCACCAGCAGTGCACCCAGCATGAGGTTTGTTGTTTCTCCTTTAACCACTTGCTTTCAGGTTTTCTGTGAAGGCTGTAGAAAGGGAATATTTCAAATGGAGCTAATTTCGTGTTCCTAGAAGAGCAGCCTTTGTAAGATGCTTTGATTACATGGCAGAGCAGCTTCTGTAGACCTATTTGTCTAAGTAGTGCTTATAACTCCAAACAGGGGAAAAAATTACAAAATGACCACTCAAGTGAGTATAACAAGAACGAGGAGGATAGTCTTAACAAGCCCTGGGAGGCAGGTCATGAGCTGAAATTCCCACATCAGTAAATGTGTGTGCCACACAAGGTCAGCATCTCTGAGGTTCTGTGCAAGCCCTGTCCTGAAAAGGTGCTCATGGGGTTTTTTTTTTGTTGTGCACAGTGCTACCCCTTTTGCTTTGTTTTCAGGTCACTAAAAGGAAAAAAAACTGCATCTTTTAGTCACATTATTCTTTATGTTTCTTGCAAATGATGTCTTAATTCTGCCTCCTTGTTCTACTGCAATATTTTTCTGGGTCTCGGTTTTCTGTCTTTCAAAATATTCTGAGTAGAAAGCAGGGAGAAGAAACTGAGAGCTGGTGAGGTGATGGAGGAACCTTCAGAAAATTAAATTCCTTTTCCATTTAATCTTTTATCCTGTGTGAAGAAAGTCAGTGTTGCACAGTAAAACAATATTTGGGTCACAGATCGCTTTGTATTTTGTGGAGTTTTGCAGTGAGAGAATTCTCACTGCCAGTATCTCATGCAAGATGACTGCTGTAAAATTTGACTTTGCAAGCATTGTAGGCATTAAAAAACATTTTTAAGGGATTTTGATTTTGTTTTTTTTATTTAAGGTGGATTACTATTTCAGCAAGCTTGATCTCAGGCTGCCCCTTGGAAAGAGTAGTTCAGTTTTTATTTCATTTCTTAGCTCTTTTGTTGGCTTTTTCTTTTCCCATCAGCAGAAATAGCACCCTCAAAAGCAGAATGTAAACAAACTCCATTGCATATTCCAAATGTTATTTCCTGCTCATCATTTAGATTAGTTTTTTTTTTTAATGTGTGTGTAATTGGAAAAAGTGATAAAGCACAGGCACAAAGAATCAAATAAGAGAGGAAAAGCCACACAGGAGATTCATATATGGCAAGTCTTACACAGCACTCTACCATGCACAGCTGTGGGCCTCTGATCAATAACAATCTCTTCTCAAAGAATCTGAAGCTAACATCAGATCTTATTCCTCAAGAGAACACCAAAAGGATGAAACAAAATGATGAAATTGCCTCCCAGGTGCTGTTTTGATACCCCACTTGTGAACATTTCCTTGGTAATGCCATCCAAAATAGACAGGAACAACACAAATCTATATGAACTTGATAAATGCTACACTTATGTATTGATTTTTTTTTCAGCAGGCCTTTTACACGTTGTTAATGGCTGTGGTTGAAAGAGGCTTAACTCACAATTTCTGGTCAACTGTAATTCATGTCCCAGCATTTCTTTGGAGCTGATTGACTCTTGCCTGTAATTATGGTTTACATCCTTCTTTTACACCCCTGGTTTCGTAGGTGTCTGCATGATCTGGTTACGTGATGCAGGCAAGCTCAGGACCGTAAATTCCTCCTTTCCAGAACCGTACATTTCTCCTTTCCAACCCTGCAGCCTTGTTTGCCTCACCTGCACTTCCACTTTTTGCTGCAAGTCTCATCAGGAGGCAACTGCCTCACTCTGCAGCATTTTGCAAAAGATGAATTCTGACTCTTGAATTTGCTTACTGTAGCTCAGATATAGGAGGAGGAATATGAGAAACATGGGAATATTACATTATTCAAATTAATTTCACTGACTTTGGCTTCCTTGAAAGTGTTCTGGCCTCAGCTGATCATCTGGGCTTTTTCAATAGCACTGGGAAATGACAGTGAAGGCACTCCTCATTCTCTTTCAGTGGTGGAGGGATCCTAAATGAAAGCTCTCACCAGACCCTTCCTCAGCCATCCTGGATAAATCTTTTGCAGGTAAATATCGATGGGGAGGAAGTGAATGTGGGGCAATAGGAGAAAGAGGAGCAAATGTTTATGGTACAGTGTCCTTTCACTGGTTCTCTTTGCCCATCATCATCCCCTGAACATCTCAGGTCCCCTGAAATGACAGGATTAGGCCCAGCCAGAGGAGGAAGGTTTTGCTTTCCTGTGTATGCAGAATTTCTGGCAGCTTTTCCCTCCCTGGTAGAAATTAGGGAGCACTGAGCTCCTCTACATCATCACTAACACACAGAACCATTCTAAAGCACAGCTCAGGACAGGAATTCATCACCAAAGAGGGACTCACACAAAGATAATACAGAGAGCCACCTGTATCTTCACAGGTGAAAAATAGCCCCTCACAAATGAAGCTGGATTTCAGGTAAATGATCCTTGAACATTTTTGACTCCCAGGTCATGCAGAGTTGACTTCTTAAGAGCACAGGACACGTAGATTTTCAGTGCTGAGAGTTCTCAGCAGATTCTTATCATTTCGAGGAACTGCATAAAATTGTGTTGATCAATATTTTGCATTTCATAAGAGAATTATGCAGTGAGAAACTCAGTGTACCTGTGCCTTTTAAGAAGGGTCACTTCCCTGAAACAAGACTGCTGATATATAAAATGTGAGACACAATGAGTACCTTTAAAAAGATTGAATAAAGAAAATACTGAGTACAAAAACATTTAGAAGCTTAGCTTCAGGGATAGTGGAGAATAAAGGAACACAGTGAATCTATAGGAACTTCAGAATTAATGAGTCTTTTTTTTTTTTTTTTGGTTGAGAAGATCTTTACTAAGGAAATAATTGCAAAGTATGCAAGTACAGCAGTCAGCATTCTGTGTGCAGTACCATCACAGCTGCAGTTTTCATGACAGAAATTAATCAAAGACTGCGTCGGAACTGCAAAGAACAGGGAAAAATCCATTCAGGATGGAGGAATTAGATGAAATTATAATGCAATTCATAACTTTAGTTGTTAAGGTAGTCATAAATTCATTACCTGCTCTGCAGGAAAAACTTTACAAAGAACAACATAGATTTTGTAACTGCTTGGTAGAGATTTCACTTGCTTGGACAGGGTCATAGAAATGTGGATTTCTTTGGAATTCTTGCAGGATCCTGTCACCAAAGAAAAGGAAAAAGAACACAGTCAGGTGTTGACAAAATTAAGATATAAGTTGGTTAAAATTTGTTTTATTACTTAATGTTTTCAATTACGGTTTGATCATTTTTTGGCTTGAAAATGTTAAGTGAGAGCAAGAGAATCACCAATTCAAATACTTGCAGTTTAAATTGTCAGAACAGACATAACAGAAACATTCATCATCTTCCTATTTACAAAGGGTTTTTCCCAATAAATGCTACGGTGCCGTGTAAAATTTGGAAGGTCTTTGTCATGTATTGATCTAAGATTGGCAATTCTTTGAGATGCATTTGCAAAAAAAAAATTAATTCCACTTCTAGTGCATTTACCCTGTACAGTTGAAGAGTCTTTTAGGTATGAAATTATATTTATTTCGATCATATTTGTACCTGGTATGTCTGTTTCACCTTTGTAAATGACACAAAAAGGGTAACAATCCATCTTCTCAGCTGAAGGTGAGAATATAACCAGATACAGCAGGATGCCACAGAAAAGGAATATGAGATCAGGGAATGTGTGGGTGGCACATCACAGAGAACAGTAATTACTACATATATACATTTATATATATATATATATGTATATACACACAGGGAACATTTTTATTTTGTGTGCTGTTCATGTGTGCATTTTGCTCTTAGTGGGTCTAACAGCAGCATCCCTTGAGGTGAGTATTTAACACCTAATTAATGAAAGATTGAAGCACAGTTCTGTCAAAATCATCGTCCAGCTTGGGTGTCTCTACAATGAAAAAAAAAGTTTTTGGTAAAAAAACACCTATTGATTTCCATGGAGTGAACATGCAACTGTGTGAAGTGATGATTCTTTATGAGGAAGCTGTTGGGAACTGCCTGGTTCCCTTTCTGGGGCGTGGGTTCAATCCCATCCATCTTTCAGCAGGGCTTGGAAGCGCCAGGACACGACACCATAATGCATTGACCCTTCATTCTCCCAGTGATTGCTGCAGAAAAAATTGCAGGAGCTTTGATGGGTTTTGCTTGTTGCAGGTTAAAGATCAATGTTTGGTGGACACACAAGGCAGGGTGACAAGCTTCTCTTTTATTCCCATTAATTTTAGGAGAGGGTTGTCTGCAAGTGAATTGTTAGGCTCATGTGAGGATCTATGACACTGCAGCAGGATTCCAGAATTGTAGAAGGAGGGGAGAGCTCATATGATAGATTAATTTCTGGATTTTTTTTTTAATGTGATCAAAACCCACCTGAATTTATTTCCTTCAGTTCTGTCAGCAAGCATTACTCGTGCTGTGTACCCCTTTCCCTGCTGTCAGCATTCTCCACAGATCCCATGGGGCGCACAGGTCTCAGGTTTGCATCAACTGCTGTGTTCTGCTACTTTTGTTTGCCAGGGTGTGCTAAAATCACCCCACAACACAGATAAACGTTGCACACTTCACCTACAAAAGCCCTAACAAAGACCACAGCTTTAAGTGAGGACAGAAACTTTCTCTTGCATCTGAAGGATGTGAATTTAACTGAATTCTCCCTTCTAAATGCAGCTATGGTTCACATTTCCATCTTTGTAAATTTTCTTCTTATTTTTCCCCTCATGCACAATGACTACCTTGCTCATTTTCAATTCTTTGGAAGTTAAAAGGTTTTTTCTGCATTTTTCTTCTAAAACAATAGCTCCAGTTCCTGCATGTGTTCTCTTTCTGTCTCTGATGTAATTTTTTTTTACATTACCATTTCATACACTCTTTCAGATATATCTTAATCAGTTTTTATTTCTAGCTCAGTTTTGAAACTGATACAACATTTGTAGCTGTCGTGAAGCAAAGCACAAATTTCTCCTTAAACACTCTGAAAACGTGTTCCACTATTTCTCAAAAAGCAGGAAATCAAGTTTTATATTTCTGGATTTTCTTCCCCAGATTTATATTGAACAGAATTTGATTTTCTGACAGTAAATCATAGACCTGTGTTTTGACTGATTTTACTTTACAAAATGGTCTGTCAATTCTAACTATCTGATTTAATACATATAATATGAAATTGCAAAGTTATAGAGGTTGAGTTTTTTGGGTTTTTTGCAGTTGTTATTAATGACAGGTAGGACAAAAATTCACCAACCTTATGGTCAGTCTGGGAAAAGAGAAGAGCTACATTTTCTATCATAGTGATGAGAATTTGGTGATACACAGCACAGTTAGCCAGGAGCAAGAATATTGCTACCAGCAGAAAGTGAGAGAGAAAAATACAAATAAAAGAAAGATACTGGGATCTCAAGTAAATTATTTAGCTTTGCCTCCAGGCCCCTGAAACAAACCCCAGTGCCAACTCACAGACACTACCCTGAAGTGAGTGAAACAAGTTTTGATCTACAGTCACCTCGATCATTTGAGAAATAGGGAGCAGTAATATTATTTCATCTGCCTTGATATCTGCCAAGTTCTTTCCAGCCTGCAGATTTACACCAAACAGAATTTCATCCTCCAAGGATAACTCAAAGTCCCACGGTGCTGGTGTGTTTAGGTTACAATTATTTACTTGCTTCTTGATATCTTCTATGAGACCTGTTATGTGTAATTGTATAGCTGGTTGGGTGGAGGATTCCACTCCTCTCAATGCACTCATGGTGCATCATTTATCTGCCTAAACTTCTCCCAAATTAGTTATCACCTTCACCTTACCTAGGTTTAGGTGTCCTGGCATATAAATTATTTGGTAATTAGTTTACGTTGCCCATTAAAACCCACTTTTTCAAAAAACTGTGGTGCTACTCGCACTAGGCAATAGCACTTGGAGAAGTGCTTTGATGGAAGAAATTGGTGTTTGTGACAGCACAGAAACCTCTTTCTCATGAGAAAATCTATCTGTTTATGGTAAATAAGATAAGGTGTTCAGAGTTCTTTTGGGAACAGAAGGTGAATGCCTGTGGCCAACCAGCCCCAGGGGGCGGACAGCTGTGACCAATCCCAATAAGTGTTCATTTTGTATATAAAAGCTGCATTTAAATAAATAATTCCCTTTCTTTGGCAATCTCTCTCGTGTGCCTCTTGTTTCGACATTGGCTCAACAGCGACAGGTGTTTTCTTCAGTCTCTTCATAAAATGAATCTGTTCTGGTAGGGCAGTTTTTGAAACAGATCCCACAGTACGTGCCACTTCCTTCAAGACATTTCTCTTTGATGAACACATCAATCCAAATTAAATTCGATTAATCAGCTGTATAGGGCAGTCTTTATGGGCTGAGCACAAAACTTTGAGGTCGTTTTTTTGAAGGCAGATCAACTCTTGCATTGCTCTGCTGACAAATATTTAAGTACGAGACATATAAGTAGATTTTCTGTATTCATTCTGTTGGGTTAACATGTCACTAGCACATGTATACTAATTGTGTCAGTATCACACAGATGCCTCTGTGGAGAACAACTTAATACCTCAGGGGTCAGTGTTATTGCATTTCCCATCCAGCACAAAATTATCTGGGCAGGGTTTGTTGCCAGACACATTTTCTTACCTTTTAGCAGACAAAAAAAAAAAATTTCTCAACATATAACATCTCTTTTACTGGCAGATACTGCCTTACTTTTTAGAAAGTTTCAAAACAAGGTCAGTATTTTCACATCCATGCAACATAAACATTTTCTTCCCTGTTTTTTCCCCCGGGCAGTGAAGATTTTTTGCACCCCGTTCTGGCCAGCAACATCCAGGGTTATCAAAATGAAACCTGCCATGAGAAAGCACTAAAATATTTGTGCTGCAGCATGAAGCTAACAGAAGTCTGTATTATTTTCAGGAGACATTCTCAAAACTGAGCATTTCACCTCATTTAGGTGCCATTTTTCTCCTGTCAGCCTCTGTGGAATGAAAGTTACAGAGTCTGACAAAGCCAAAGATTTACTGGCTGACAGATGCTAACTTTAGTTTAGCTCCTACTATTATAATTCCATTTTTTTTTTCGTCATGTCCCTAGTCTGTTCCTCTATGACTTTGGCTTATTTTTTCATCCCTTCATCATTCCAAGGAATTCCAAGGTCAGAATGAGAGAGGTTCTTCAATTGTCCATTTTTTCTTATTGCTGGTCTGAAAAGATCAAGAGCGGGTGACCATTTCCAAAACAAGAATGGAACTGATTTGATAGAGCTGTAAGATCCCAAAACCACAAGCTTTGTTTTGACACATTCCATGATTTTTCTCAAAGCTCCCATCTCAGTCTGGTCATGTACTCAGCTGATGGAGGACTGGGGCTCCAGTGAACACAAGAATGCAATTTTAACTGCTCCATGTAAAACTTCACTTCCTTTCTCTTAGCTGGACTTTAGCATTGCTTTTTCCACTTGCAAATGTCTGTCAGTTTAGACTTTTAGACATATTTAGAAACGCCCCTCTTATATTCTGAATCCCTCTCCCCTTTTTGACTTTCTCATATCTCTTTTTATCCATTTGCCCATATTTTATGCTCTGTTTTATGCTTAGTCTACACTATAACCTTCCTTTCCTCTCTACGGTTTCCTCCTCTCCCCATTCTTATCCCAAACAGGTCTTGATTTGGGCATTTTTTCCTCCTCCTTCCCAGCATTCCCTCTTTCATACCACATTTAAAGCATTTGTGTAAATTGAGGCTCTGTCTACTTTCAGGCATGCTGGCAGACAGTGGCCTTCTTTAAAAGAGGCAGCTTTATTCTATTTTCATCATTGACAAAGTAACTTCAAGTGATTTTGAGGCTTCCAATTATATCAGAGATGGCTGTTTTGCAACCTTTCAGCTTGAAGTGCTGGTTCACATAACTTTTTGATTTTTTTTCCTTCATCTTTCTAGCATTTCACTCTTGTTATAGTTCTTGCTCTTTTACTGATTTGTCTCTTCAATCTCCACTGAAGCATTGTGAAATCCTAGTTGAAAAGATAAGATATCCAAAATCATGGTCACCAGAGAGCAGAGATCCGTGCCTGCCCCTCCTATTCCCCTCACAAGGAAATTGCAGACTGTGGTGAGGTCTCCCCTCAGTCTCCTCCTCTCCAGACTCAACAAACCAAGTGACCTCAGCAAAAGTGTAGATATTCTAAAAAGAAACTTTTCATCAGAAGAAACAGGCCTCCTGGTTTAATATATTTTGCTTGTGTGCTTTGTTATTGCACCAGCTTTTTCTTATCAACTAGAATCAATTATTATGAAAAAGACAAAACATAAAAAGCAAATATTTTGCTTCAAAATGCATCTCTCTGCGTGTGCACACAAATCTAGTCGACAAACTAAAGGATTAATTTCTGTAATTGCAAAGGTGTGTTTTACAAAAGAAAAATCTTTACCTGTACATTTGATGGCATGTTCCTGGAGCCATATAAAGCTCTAAAAGAGAGAAAATTATAGTCTAATAATTTTTTTTTAAATTAAGGCATTAAACTGCTTTTTTGATTTGGATTTTTTTTTTTTCAGTAGGCTAATGTAAATGAAGGAGAAAACAAAATGGAGTAGGAAATCCTCTCAAAGTACTAAAAGACAAGGGCACATTGCATAATGTAAGGGCTTATTTTGTGATCACAGAATATAATTTTTTACTGGGATTGTGTCAAACTTTTTTCTCCCATAAGTGCTTTTAGTTGGATTAGTAAGTCAGTGTTCTGATCCCATCTGCTGTTTTTATCCCTATTGTCATATATTCCACGGGGAGTTAAAACATCCCTCTGACGGAAATAAGACAAATTGTACATAAACTTTTGAATGTAGTAGTCTGTGTGTGGCTGCTAGCCAAAAATATGCTTTAAATCTCATCAGTACTTGGAACACCTTGATGATACCATTTCTTATTCTGCTTTATTTCTTCAAGTATTTCACATACAATTCAGCTCAATGCATCTTTGAAGAACATGGCTTTTTTTTTTTTTTTAATAGGCTTCCTTTTGGAAATGCAGAGTTTCTAAATCTTTAGCCCTTAAGCTCAGCACATATCTCACTTTCACACTAAGCGGAGCAAGTGTCCATGAGGAACTTCCCTGATTTTAAAAATAAAGTTAGCGGAATGTGCATTTTCACAGGGCTAATTAGTCCTCACACCTCCTTGCACTGAAGAGGTATCAAGCAAAATTTTCCCTAAGTAGTAGAATGATGATACAATTTGATATAAATATTATTACATGTAACATATGTGTTAATGTTGATGATTGTAATAAGTAAATTCACTTTTTGATCATTTGGTGCATTTTTTTTTTTTTAATTTCATAGTAAACTTAAAATTCATGGTTAACTGACAACTGAAATCCAGTGGAAAGCCATTGATTTATCACTCTCGTGGGATCCTTTGGTGGCCACTGCCAGGGTGAGATGTTTTACAGAAACTGCAGCACTACAGCAATGGGGATCTTACACCAACCTGCATAATGAGGGGTCCCCTTTACATGACAGAATTGCAAAAGCCTGGTGCCCTAAATCATACAGCTTGAAAGGATTTAAAATCCTGTGACATGAGCTGCTCCCTCTGTGGAACCATGTGACAGCACAGAACTCGTCATGGGAATTCTACTGAAAGTTTATTAAATATAAGTTTCATGTTACTGAGAATGGCTTTTGGAAAACAGGCGGTCAGAGCTCTGCCCAATCAGTCCCAGAGGGTGGACTGATCTCAACCAATCTGAACAGCCTTCTCGTGTGTATATAAATCTGTTAATAATTAAATAAGTTCACTCAGCATTCTCTCAAGACTGCTGTGTCCCTTTGCTCCGCTTTCGGTTTAACAGCGACAGAAGCAGACCAGACAATCCCGGAAAGGGGTCAGTAAAGGGTCCTCTTGGAAGCACAGTGTTGGTGTGAATGTACCTCATGAAGCTCCCTTTTCCCTTCCTCTCCAAAAACCCTGAGCTAGGGCGGGACATTCCTGTCAGGGTATGCAAAGGAAAACCCTGATTCTCCAGTGATACAACAATTCACCTACCTTATTCTCTTATCATCTCATCTCATCTCATCTCATCTCATCTCATCTCATCTCATCTCATCTCATCTCATTTCTACTAGAACTTGACCCACAAAACCTTTGCTTCAGTGCTCTCCACACCATGTCTGTAGTGTCAGTTGTCTCTTGGCCAAAGAACAAAAACTCTCTTAGACCACAAATGTCATGATTCCATCAAGGCATTCTTCTTATCTTAAAGTTATGTGTTTTCCTTCAGCTGCCTCCTTGTTTATTGTAGCTGATAGCAGTTGTTAGACTATTTGTGTGTATTTAATTCTTGCTCATCATACACAATTTAAAAACATATTTATCTGTCAATCTCACAAAGTCAAATTTTCATTATAGTGGAGAATATTAAGGCTACCTTGTACTACTTTTTCTAACAGTTTATCACTGATTCTATTTTTCAGCCTGGTCTAGTGGAAGATTTCCCTGCCCATGGCAGAGAGGTTGGAACTGGATGGTCTTTAAGGCCCCTTCCAATTCAGGACATTCTAAGATGATTCCATGAAGTTTTGTGAAGTGATTTTTCTGCTCTTTAGGGTTCTTTCAAGCGTTTCACATGCAGGCTGTCTGCTCAACTCATCTACAGGAGAATGAGGAAAGAATTTTCTTGTTTCATGGAGCATATCTTGACATGAATTTATATCTCATCATAAGACTCAGTAGTCTTCTGTATGACAGGCTTGCAAGCAAATATTTAGGTGTCATCTTCAGGGTTTTTATTGTGTCCAAAGTTAGGAATGTCTTTGCTTTAGGGGCTAAAAAAAATTATGGTGAAATTTTGCTGCTTGGAAAATTCCAGTCCCACAGCCTGAGTATTGTAATTTTCAGTTCTGTACTTAATGACAACATTACAAATTTTCCTACAGTAGAACTTTTCAAGTCTGTTTACACAACTTCTCTGGCGTATTTTTGAATGTTCAAAGTTATGCTATGAATAGTTGGGTTTAAGAGAAAAATCAGCAATATTTAAATAGTCCTAAAATGTAATATTAAATAGAAAACATATGAATAATGAATACACGTTAGATTAAAAGTTCTTTTGGGTGTATTATTAGTTAATAACAGATAACCTGTGCAATATGAAGCACAACTCTTTTTTCTTTCCCTGAAGATTAATTAGCTTTGTAGCATATTAATCAAACAAATTGGGGAGCAAAATCAGAATGCATATTCCTGTGTGGTTCTCAGACATCTCACTTGTTTAATGGAGCCATTTGGATAATTAAGATCAGTAATTTAGCTAAAGTGCAATCTTTAAAGATTATCTGGCAATTTACTTGTGTTTGTCTCAGGTTTTTTTGTCTCATTTTTCTCCCTGGTTATTTATATACATAGCTTGACATTTTAAAGAACTATCCTTCTGTAGCAAAGGAAATATCCATTTGTATTGATAAAACTATTTGAAATTGTTTGTGTTCAAGAAAGCCCCACATAACAAGTAGTTAAGAGGAAGCCCTATTTGATATTTTGGAACAACTGTCTTGTTTGACTTCATTTTCATCCCCAAAAATCCAGATTTTTTGACAGTGCTGGACTACATTAGGTGAGATCCTACCCTCATTTACACTTTTCTTTTCTGTAAGAGGAGAGGAGCACAGTGCAATTTTTGCATTTAAAATAATTAAATAAAAATGATTCTGCAGTGATTTCATTTAAGTGAAATTAATTTCATTACTTGTGGGAATGAAGTTTTGTAAACTTGCTCTTTCCAACCAGAAAACTATGCCTGACTAGTATTAGTAGATTTGAAAGCTATGTGAATATGTTCTGTGTGAATTGAACATTAAAATTAAATTGAAATGTGTGATTTGACTATTTGCCAAAATAAAACGCATGAACAGTCTAATAACTGAAATCTTAGAAATGTTTGTACTAAGCATCTTTGACACTTCAACGAGATGATTGAAAAAGCCCCTGCTGTGTGAAGTGTGGCACGTTAATACATTAGAGAGAATAAAAAGTATTACAGTTCATATAATGCACTATTCAGGCACACTCTGGTATTACATTACTGCCTTCATCATTCAAAATTAGGAAACAGATCTTGCAAGGTACAAAGTTGAGGCAATATATGCAAATCTGTTATTCTAGTTCAAAAATTCAGCAGCTATTCAAGCTAATGGATCCATAAAAGCTCCATAAAGGTCCATATTACCTTGAGGTTTGCTGCTGCGATTCTGACTATTTGAGCAGAAGTGTTTTTAGTGGTCTATTGTTAAATATGTCATACCCAGCTGTTTGTTTGCCTTTCCAAGGTGGAGAAGCTGTTTGCACTGTTGCAGAGAAGAAAGGGAAATTGTGGAACACTTTAGGCAAATTGTCATGTTATGTCTGAAGTGGATATTCCTGGATTTTGCACCTGTTAAATATCTGAATGTGCAATCTTTACCCCGATACTGCTTAGTAATTTAATTCAGTGCTAGGAGTGATGGCAGTGCATCCACTCTGGGCAGATTTCTCTGGGACTTTAATTCATGGTAGTCACTTCTTTCCCAAGCACCAGTAAGTGCTGGCAAGATCAGTGCTTTATATTTTTAGCCCAATAGGACTCAGATGGGATGTTGGGCAGCTCTGAGTGTTTGCAGAGTGATGTTTTCAAGTTTTTCAGAGAAGGGAGCCAGTCGCTCATACAGAGCTCATACATCAAGCACTGCAAGCAAGAGGCAATAACCCAAAATCCAACTAGTGGCTGGGGATGTGCATTTGGGCTGTTAAATGAGAAAAGAAAAGAAATCAAGCTTTGCACTGGGGGTGGATGTTTGAGCTGCAAAGCATCAGTCACTGTGGAAGTGGCAAAGATATAAGTGCCAGCAATTCTCTGTCTCTCCATGTTTGCTCAAGACTGGGCACAAGTGCGGTGTTATTACAGCTGTGCCATTCATGCTGCTTTAGGAAAAATATCACTACTTCCGCTTAAAACCACTGTATTCGCAAGGTTTTTTAGCTCAGAAAGATAAAATAGGAGCTCTGGAGTAATTTTTTCTCCTCTTTGAGAACACTCAACCAAGGTTTAACATGAGAGGCACATTTCGTTTGCCTCACTTCCCATTTGCTTTGTCTGTCCCTGTGCATTGATTTGCATGCCTTGACACATAAAATTCAATTTTTAAAACATTTTATTTGAGTATCTTATGCTTTTAAGGCATCTCACTGATGTTTAGGCAAAAGCAAAAATGCAAACAAGAACAATAATAGCACTCTAGAATATTGTTTCACTTAATTTTATCCATTTGCAAATGCTACGTCCAGCACTGAACATAATTGTTTAATGAAGTTGTGATCTCTTTTTAATAGTAAGGCCGAAAGGGATAATTTAAAAGGATGGACTTTGGTGAGGGAGGTGTCCCTAAGCTTTCTGTTTGTATCACGGAGGGAGCCTTGGCTCTCCAGAGAGAAGATTTAAAGAAGTTGAGGTATCAGTGTGCTGAGCTGCCCGAGAGAAGGAGGACAGATTCTGTGTCTCTCTTCCCCTGCACAGGAAAGGAGCCTGTAAATTGATTACTTGTGAGCATCCTGAAGTGTTTCAGTGGCCCTTGCTGCTTTGTCTGAATGTCTTTGAGAATGTTTGGAACTTGGGTGCCATCCTGGTACCTCTCAGATGAGAGAGAAATTGCAACTCTAGCAATTCCACTTTCATCAGAGTGGGAAACCTGTTTTATTTGTTACCCAAAGACAAGGATTCCTTTCAGAGTTCCCTAGAATGAAAGTCAATATCCTTTCCCAGTACTTAATCCATTTCATATTGGAAGCATTATACGAGGTTAGTGTTGCACAAATCACATTGTGGGTTTGGTAGAAAAGGTTTAATATGGCTACAGTGAGAAAAATAAATGCAAATATGAGTCTGTGTTTTGCTGATGGTTATTAATTCCCCTGCCTTTCAGTGGCATAGCTGGAGAATTGGGTTAAGCTTCTGGGCATGAGCATGGTAGGGTTCTGTATTTATTCTGTATAATCTATTTTTTCCCTTTCTTTTTAATCTTTGTTTACTTGCCAGGCTTTCCTTCGTGGCCTCCTTTCTACTACTGCATGCTGAGTTCTGCTCTCTCGTGTTGTTTACTGAAGCTTAGACATGAAAGGACAATGAAATGGACATATTAATCAATTAACTGTACCCTGATCAAAGATTCCTTCTTCTTTATTGTTGTTGTTGTTTAAAGTGGTTTTATTTACAACATCCAGTGGGGCTGTTGATTCATGTGGTGTGACAAAGTCACTCCCTTGCATAGAATACTGAGCTGGGAGTCTAAAAACTGCTTTTGATCAAGGCCTTGCTTTAATCACAGACAGTGTCAGAGTTCTGAGCAGCAGCTCAGCTTTGCTCGTGGCCTCTGAAAGCAGAAGGGGAGAGTGTTGGCACAGCAGAACTCACTGAGCAGAGAGCACAGGGAAAGAGACTGAACATCTACACCCTTCACTCAATTCCTTCTGCCTTCGAAATTTTGCTCTCAGTGTTTTCCTCTTAGAAGAGAATAGCAAACACCTTCAGCCTCAATTCTTGTCAAGGGTATAAAGGAGGCTGTGGTTCACATGAAGTCAGTATCACCTGTCTGTGGTTCACAGAATATTCTGAGTTGGAAAGGAGCCCACCAGGTTTATCAAACCCAGCTCTTAAGTGACTGGCCCATACAGAGATTGAACCCACAACCCCTGGCACTTTTAAAAGCAGGCTCTGACCAGCCCTGCCTCAGACTTGGAATTTTTAAGTGCTGGGGTTTCTTTTGGTTTTTTCCTTTTAAGGGTCATATTTCCCTCAGCTACCTTTTCTACCTTTGAGTAGCACGCACAGCAAAGTAAAGAAAAAAAAGGCATCCTATAGCCCACCCAAACATCTGTGTGGGCAAATTTGGTGGCTTTTTAAAAGGAAACATGACCTGTGTCAGTAATAACCAGGCATTCCTTGTGATCCTTTAATTTTGGAGACAAATAAAATTCGGTTTCAGATTTCTACATATATGTAAATGCATGAAAGTAAGAAATGCGTTTTGTTTCCTGCATGATTTTTCCAATCTATCTTCCCCAGTGGCAGTGGTTAATTGAAAAGATTATTTTATTAATTAAACATTCAGAACAATGCAGTTTCATGCTGGCAGCCACTTGTTTGCAATAATCTTCTATGCATCATAACCTTCTATCTTTGTATTTAATTGCTTTTTCCCCCCCTTCCCTTCCTCTGAAGCACTCTTTGAAAAATCTCTCCTGACCTTTCATGCTGCTTTTGCATTTCATGTAATTTAAGAAATGTTTAATTACTAAAATAATCACTTCTGCTTTTAATCTGTTTATGTTTTTCTGCCTAACTCTTGTTCTTCTGCTGTAGTTCCTGATGATTGCAATGATGCCTGTGGTAAGGGGAGAAATGATCTCTCCCAGTTCTTAGGACTCCTTCATGGTTATAGGTCAGCCTTTAGTCTAACAGGAGTATCAGTCAAGCCACCTACCAAGAAAAATTCATTTTAAGCAAGAGAGGTGTCAGGTTTGGGGTCACAGAGGTTTACACACAGGTCAGAAACAAGAGAATGGCCCCACTTGAGATATCAGTGAAGATTTCACCTTGATATCGTGAGGTGCACTGCATGTGGAAGGGATAAATCTGTAGGGAAAAGCAGTGTGGTGATTTAAGGCTGGCTGGCTGCTGGGTGCCACACAGCCACTGGCTCCTCCACACCCTTCCCTGGCTGGATGGGGAGGAGAACTGGGGGAAAAAGAGGTAAAACCCATGGGTTAAGAACAGATTAATAATTGAAATAAAAGAAAAGAAAGTAGCAGCAATAATGATGATGATAATAATAATGAGAATGGTGACAAGAAAAAAAGAGAAGTAAGCAGCTACTCTGCTATAAAACTCATGACAGAGCTGCCAGGGCTTAAGACAAACATAATTCATGGCCAGTTTTTTTACATTGAAACAAGCTTCATTCACACAGCTGGTATCTCTGCTAGTTCTTCCTCTCTTTTGTAATTTTTTTTTTAAATTTGGTATTTTTGTTGTGCATTTATTGAGAACCCAATATGTTATATTCAGCCCAGCAGAGATTTTTAGCCCCAAGATAACTGTATGACACAAAAGTTAAAAAGGAACATTTCTACAGATCTAGCCTTGCATAGTTATCAAAACCTTCAAATTCCCAAAAACCAAAAACTTCTGACCCAATGGGTTTTCTGCAGATATACAGATATCTTCATTTTTCTTTCTTCTTCTTTCTCCTTTCTTTTTCTTTTTATTTTCTTTATTGAGGCAGCAAGGGGGATTGTGTAAGTGACAGTCTGAGAGAGAGGACCCATCCAAAATAAACTCAAAAAGAAATGGGGAAATTTGTTGCCACTCACTGGTTTTTCTTTCACATCTGTTTCATTCTCAGCTGCCTCTTGTTTTTCAAGAAGTCAGACTTTATGTATGATTTTACAAAGTTTGTTTAACTTCCTGCAATATCAATCCCTGCAATCCTCTGTATTGCAATCTCTGGTCTAACCCAGTGTGGAGAGTGTGGTGAATCTTTAAATGAGCTTTAGCTAATTGCTCACCTCTTGAGCACAACTACAGTGCAATGGAGCAGGGAATTTTGGGTCCTTCGGGGAAGATGGTTCTTTACACCTCTTGTCAAGGCTGTGGCTTAAATGCGACAAATTAGTTCTCAGTTTTGCAGTTCATTTATGGGTTTGCCTGATCACAGACAGACTATTTGAGAGAATTTTATTTAGGAACACCTGGGTTATGATGTCAAAAGGCAGAATTGCTTGTGGTGTATTATGCTTACCAAGGTTATTCTCTCTCACACACAAAAAATAGGGGTTTGGAAATAAAGTTTATTATGAAGCGGAAAAAAAAGAAAGAAAAAAAAAGGAGTCATGATCCCCTTGTGAAGTTATTAACTTCCTGTAATTTGGTTTTGTAGAAATGCATTTTTGTCATGTGCAGTGCTAATGAACGTTTATTGTAGCTTTGTTTATACAGGGAATGGGCTCCATTCTGTTGGAGGTCACATCTCAGGCAGTCTAAAAGTGATTATGGAGTAGTTCCACAGCAGCAGCCAGATGAGCAGCAGCACTATTGGTGTGTGCAGTCTCGATGATCTTGATTGCACATATTTCCCCATGGGAAGACTTCCCTACTTCTGAGTGCAGCCTTAATTAAAAAGGTGAGTGTTGAAGACTACTGTCAGCAGATAAAACACTGAAAATGCCAGGGGAGGGAAATCCTCCAGGTCTGTGAAGCTGGAGCCTCTGCAGGGGTGGATATTTGGGAGGCACCTGCCAGGTGGACACACAAGAGATTACTTAGGGACTGTCTTTTGTGTGCCCAGGGATTTTCTAAACTCTTACATTATATTCCACACAAGATAGGTAAGCATTTGCACCAGTGGATAGTTGTTCAGTTTGCCAGATCACTGCCTGATTTTCATATGGGATTGTTTAATAGTGAAAAAGTTAAATGTGTCATTCACACTTTGCATGTTCAATTGACTATTTAGGTAAAAAATTAGGCTATAAATTCCTTGGTATGTTTAAATAAACTTGTCCTTTGTCCAGTGTTGTCAAAAAGGAGAACACTTCCATGGAAAAAAAAAAAAAAGTCACTATATCACTTAGCAGGAATTCCCAAGCTTCTCCAGATCCAGGACACCCAATTTGTTAGCTAAGCACTCATATTCTTTTGAAGATTTACAGTGATTTATTTTCAGTGTCAGTAACAGCATCATCATTACTGG